>JBCAUG010030676.1:0-10277 GCA_038406175.1 Haplosyllis leylae
TGACTAGACAAAGTGCTAGCTTAATAGACAATATTTTGGTGGATGATCGCACCTTGTTGTCTACCCAAAGCAATATTATAGTAACAGATCTTAGTGATCCTATGCCATGTCATGCGCTCATGCATGACATACAACTTGAACGCCTACCAATCAAATACACTCAAAAACAAAAGTTCCATAAAAGAAATATCCAGAGTATAAACCAGGAGTTATCTGGTGTAGATTGGCACGCCAAGCTCTCTGGAAAATCTTGTAACGAAGCCTTTGAAAATCTTCATAAAGGTTTACTCCATGTCATTGATACTTATGCCCCTGAAAGAAGCACTAGAGTTCGTAGAATCCAAAAGGTGAAAGAACCTTGGATTACACCTGGCATTTCCAGGTGTAACAACAAGCAGTTAAAGCTTTACCAACAGAGCATTGTTCCAGATGCCACAGTTAAAGCTTTACCAACAGAGCATTGTTCCAGATGCCACACTCCTTGACATAGAAAGATATTGTAATTATAGAAATTATTTATGTCGAATAAAACGAAGAGAGAAAATAAAGTATCATAACAATCTGTGTCTAGAATACAGATCTGATACTAGAAAACTATGGCAAATAAATAACAAAGCCTCAGGTAAAATAACTGACAAGAGTAGCCTCATCAATTGCTTAAATATTGAAGGCACTAAAGTGTTCAAAAAGAAATTGATTGCAAATGAATTTGCTGAATTCTTTGCCACCATCCGATGTACCTATGCAAAACAAATTCAACAAAATAGTTCTCAAAACTTAGAACATTTTATGAATAAAATGAGAAGAAACAATAACAGTATGTTTCTACAATCAAGAAATAAATACGAGTTAGAAAGAATAATTACTAATCTAAAGAGTAAAACAAGTAGCAGCTATGATGGAATTAGTAATAAACTGCTGAAGGAAATCTACAAACCTCTCCTTGATCCTCTCGTGCTGGTGTTTAACAAATCGCTTAATGAAGGATCATTTCTGGATGCAATGAAAGAAGCCAGTGTGATCCCACTTTTCAAAAGTAAAGATAAACTTGACAAAAATAATTTCCGACCAATTTCTTTACTAATAACAATTTCAAAAGTATTGGAAAAAATCGTGTATACACGTACCTATGACTTCTTTACTAAGCATAACCTGTTTTATACCAGCCAATATGGATTTAGGTCTAAACATAGCTGCAAAAATGCAATTCAAGAACTAGTCGGAAATTTAGTAAAAGGCTATTCCAATCAAGAGCACACAGCGGCAGTCTTTTTGGATTTGTCAAAAGCGTTCGACACGCTAAACCATGATATATTATTAAGAAAACTCGAATGCTGTGGAGTTCGAGGAGTTGTTTTGAATTGGTTTCACAGCTATCTCAACAACAGATCTATGTGTGTTAAATTAGAAAATGATACAGGACTGCCATCCTATTCACGTAAACATCGAGTGAACCTGGGGGCTCCACAAGGGAGCTGCCTAGGGCCACTTCTTTTTTGGATTTACACAAACAACATGCACCTCAGTATTGAAAACTGTTTGGGAATCCTGTTTGCTGATGACACAACTATTTACAAAAGCCATAAAAACATTGTTTATCTTCAATGGTGCCTTGAGCAGGACCTTAAGTCCATCTCAAATTGGTTTAAAGTGCACAAACTTACACTTAATGTGAGTAAATCTTCAATGCTTTTTTTCCATTGCAAAAAGAAAAATTACCAACTAAAACTCCATCTCGATGGAGACACTATCCCACAAGTAACAAGCACTAAATTTTTGGGTGTATGGCTTGACGACAAGCTACAATGGGATGCACACCTCACTAACCTATTTGTAAAACTGTCTCGAAATCAACGGCTTCTTCAATGTAGCTACAATATGCTTTCACCTGATGCAAAGAAAATCTTATATTATGCACAGATTCAAAGCCACATTTCCTACAGACTAGTAGTGTGGGGAAACATGCTCAGTAAAGGTAGAATAAAGAAACTTCAGCAATTCCAGAATAGCTGTATTCAATTAATTAAAGCAACAGGAATTATGAGTATAGCTGAGCTACTATTGCTAGAAAATAAAAAGCTTGGCTATAAGCTGTATAACAATTTATTGCCTATAAAAATAAAAGAGGCATTAACAACAGACAACATGAATAAAATTCTTGAAAAATGACACAAATATAATACAAGACAAAAAAGAATCCCAAATCTCCCTCACACCACTAACTCATGCTATCAACATAGTTTCCTATATCAGAGTGTCTTATCAATTCAATCAGTTCCAGTTGCAACATTATCTCTCCCTTCTATTAAGTCTTTTGTTGCATTCTGTAAATCTTCAATCCACTGACTCTGGACAGTTCTAGACGCAACAGGATATCTCCTGTTAACCAACTTGTTCTGGATGCAACCATCGGATGAAGCCCCGGCAGTTCTAGATGTAACATGTCAATTCACATTAATCGGGTTATTCTGGATGCAACCATTGTATATATTCCCGGCAGTTCTAGACGTAACTTGTCAGATTTTGTTTTAATCTATACTTCTGGATGCAACAAGTTTATTCCAGATGTAACATATTGTATATTAAAATATTTGTGTATGTATGAATGGACATCAATTTTTAATACATTATATCGTTGCGTGACACAATCTGGTTGAAAAAGTGACCAAGGCTAATAAAGAACCAGTACTCAATTGAGGCTGATTAAAAACCACGAAGATGGTGGCAAATAGAGTGTCTGTTCTCAATGAATTGTACGACAGTGTTTTCAATTATTCAGTAAGGGAAGAATTTACAGAAAATGTATGGAGCCTCAATGCTAGAGATGGTATGACGGTACATGAATTTAGTGAGCATGAACTGTCTAACAATTTTAATTTGGATCGTAGTCATATGCTAGATGACAAAAAATTCTATGATGGAAATCATGTTTTCAAACTGTTTTCTGAGTTCAGCGATATGTCAGCACATGAGGTACGTGAACTAATGATAAGTGATATCAAGTCCTCTAAGGACTATTACAATGATGTATGCAAAGTGCCCCTCTTTATGCGTGGACATGATATTGACACGTGGCTGGATTACATGGAACACCCCGGTGTACGAGCAGACGAGATAGCAATCTTCGCTTTGGCTGTTTGTTCACAGCGTCATGTTGTCATTTACACGCACAGCAAACCCTGGAGTACTATAAACTTTGCAAACTGCAGGCCCAACATCAGTCTGTACAGTCACTGTAGTGTTCATTTGTTGTACATGGGGAACAATCTATATGGACGTCTTGTTCGAAAACCTACGGTACAGTTCAGTGAGGATCTTTTGTCGTTTCCCCTCAGTAAAACTTCAAATGCACCACCTAATCCACCGCATCAGATGCCAACCCCAGTTGACTTGTCCAACCTTGATTTATTGTCTAATTTGGCTGACAATATGATTAGACTACCGGAACATGGCAAACAGCAAGTCAGTTCGAGTGGTAACACTGTAACCAGTGAAAGCACAGATGGAGTGCCGGGCAAGTTACCAATCAATCAGGGAAATACCGCCTTAAATTCAACCTTGACTGGCAGCAATCCTGATGGTCAAAGTTCTGGATGTAACGATGTGTCCACTGGTACATTACACCAGGAACAACAAGACCAAGTGGCCGAAACGTTGCATCAAGAACAGATCAACACAGACATAGCTCCTCTACAGCCTGAAGCTACAGATGCAAAATTGAATGAGCAGTCAGTCAATAAAGAGAGTGACGATTCCAAAGACTCCAACCTCTCACATACTGCTCACACAGACATTCCGGATGTACTAAACAGAGACTGTGTGGTAAAGATAAGACGACTCTCCCAAGAGGATATAGATCTGCATACTATGCAGTTACCAGAAACAATAACTGATGCTGAATTAACGTCCGGTTCCTACTTCATGAGATCCCGTCCCCCAAGAAAGAGACATAACGTTAAACCTGCACGGGATATCATATGTGTGACTTACTTTGAATCCTCAGGCGAAAGCAGTGCTGAATATAAATCACCAGTGCCCAAACCAAAACTGTCATGCAGACCAGGAATGGGTCCTTCTTCATCTCTGATTGCAGCTCAGAAAAATAAGTCACAGGAACCCAAAGTGAAGCCTTTATCTGTGATATCCACGACAAAAGAAAAAGGTGATGACACCAACAGTGAGACTGATGTATCACCCGAGACATCGATACCTGCACCAGACCCAAGTCCTAACCTCTCATCTGGTTCTAGAACCAACAAGTCTGACTCTAAGAAAACAGGTAGAGCCATCTTCAGAACAAAAACACACGGAATCCGAAAGGTTAAAAAACTACGGTCTTTCAAGTGCAAGTTCTGCAACATCAGAGCCCGCTCGACAAAAGAATTAAATAAACATTATTGTGACAAGCACAGTAAACAGATCTGTTCAAAGTGTGGAAAATCCTTTTCCAGTCCGGAGAGTCTAAAACGGCATGCGGTCATGCACAAAGTAAATAAGTATCCTTGTAGAACATGTGGTAAAACGTTCGCATTTGAGAGCAAATTGGATGAGCACAGAATTACTCATCGCAGGTATGGTAATAAAAGATGCAACCACAGTAACTGTGGTAAAGTATTTAAGCGCAACAGTGATCTCGACAGGCATGTTTTGACTCATGAAATCAAACCTATTAAATGGGAACTGTGCTCTTATGCAAACACTGACATTAGGAACGTGCATCAGCACATGCGAAGACATGATAAAATAGGATGCTATGCATGTCCACATTGTGGAAAAAGGTTTAAATATCATGTGCAAAAAACTAGACACTTGGAGCAGAAAAAATGTCAGAAAGGCAAATCCGGTTCTCCTGAATTCTGACTTAAACCTTAACGGTTAATATTGTTATACATGTTTTGTCTCTTGTTGTATTGCTTTACACTTAATTGGTAAACCTTTCAGTTCGAGTTGTAACATTAATTATTCGGGTTAGTAGACTGGTTGACAAGAAGTCAAATTCGCCGAATCATTTCTAGATGTAACGAACTCATCGTAGTGCTCCAACTTAAGAGATCAGTTCTGTATGTAATGACTACAGTTTCTTTTTTCTGGACGTAAAATTAACAAGGGTATATTTCATTTCATTGTAAATATCATTGTTTTCTATTCTATTTTCAATTATAGTTACTTGCTAGTAGGGGGTCAACCACCACGGTGGACAACAGTATTGTTTTATGACCGCCCATTATCCTAAAATTAAAATTAAAATTACGTAACATGTTTCAAGAATTGTAGCAATATATGGATAATAAACGTTATTATTATTATTATTATTATTATATAAATAGCGGTCAGAATTTAATGTTGAATTACTTTTGGCAAATATAAAGCATTGAGTCATACAATTGAGTGGAATGTAATATCTGAAGTGGACATTTACAGATTAAGTAAAGTTCGTCTCTGAATTGGCCGTAGTCTCTTGACAATATGGGGCAACAAAATGGATCGCAAGTCAAGGGAAATTGTAGATATGACGTCGCAATGTTACTGGCTCATGACATCAGTGATAAACAAAACAGCTGATTTGCCATCTATTTATCATAAAACAGTCAGAGTACTTCCAGATATTAACAAAGGTACATACCCGAGAGACCATCAAGTCATATTATTTAAATTGGGCATGGATATTGGATCAGTGTTGTTTCTTGAGTAAGGTATAATACTGTTTTGTTTGTCATAAATTTCATTGAGAAAAACAATGCCAAGACTACCATACTTTAATACCAAGGTCCTTGGCTGGACTAGTTAAAACGTATTAACATTAATAATGATGTATAGCTCACACTCATTAGATTTCTATCCTATCCTCTGTTTTGATGTGACCTGCCATCACAAGTACAAAGGTGAGTATATGACAGTGAACTCCAGTAGGCTGTGATTTGTCTGTCTCTATTTCCATATACCATTTATTAACTTTTGCTGCACAGTGTAACTAGCATTTAATCATAACTCTCAGTCCAAAGGTTAAATCATTACAGGGAAATTAGAGTTATTTCTTTGAATTGTGGTTTCTTCCATTTAATTCTTTGAATTAGATTTTGACGCACTTTGAATAAAGAAATAGCATCATTTCATGTAGTTTGGTGGTTTTGTTCTATCAACCCTTACAACATCATACTGTATGTATGTACCTGCATAAAGGCTCATTATCTCAACTGTCATGACAGGTTAAACCAATTTAAAGCAATGGATGTACACTGTATTTTTTACTTTCTATTATGTTCAATGCTGCAGAACTCTTAGCTGCCAGTGGTCCCTCACCTTGACCAACACACCATAAGTTTACTGTATAATCTGTTGGCCAAGATAAGTGGTTCATTGAATGAACAGCTTTCCCAGTACATTGCCCCTGGAAGGCAAGCCCTTGTCCCCATGATACCTACCTATCACTACCTTTCCCTCTTGCACTGGGCCTTTAGTTACTGTAGCTCCAATTCCTTGGCCACAACCTGTTTTTGAATTTCAAGTTTAGCAACCTCCAACCTTCTAATTTGTTGCTGATTACCCTGACTGGTTTGTATCTATAGGTCAATGTAAAACAAATCTTTGCCAAGTTGGTCTAATTCTCTTTTTAATTGATCCTGAGTAACACTGCCCTGGGCCATGGCCAGAAAGAAAATGACAAGTTTTTTAATCTGATTGATACCTGCTTGAATGGCATCTTTTTTGATGTGGTTAGTATTGAGGTACAATCAGGCACTGGAAATTTGGTGTTTCGACTCTCACAACTTTACACAGTGATCACATCAAAGCGTCTTGTGTGGGATTTTCAACTCTCATGATATGACCTAGATCTTTGTGCTAACCTCAATACTAACCATATTAAAGGAGATGCCAGTCAAGGGGTGTCAACTGGATTAATAACTTATCACTTCAACCATGGACATTGAGGGGCAAAGTGCCAAGCTGTAAAAAAGGATATAAAAAGCTACAGTGGCAAATTGATAATTGTGTCTTAACCAAAGAACAAAAGGACAATAAAAGGGTGGAGATTGCTGGCCTTCAGGATCAGATCAAGGCTTTTAAAGCACAACTGACACAGCTAAAAGTGACAAAGATCCCACACACAACTGGGTGGGTATCATGGGGAGACAACGGCTTGCCTTCATGGGGCATTGTACTAGGAAAGCCATTTATTCAATGAACTGCTTATCTTGGCCAAAAGATTATAAACTTACAGTGTGTCAGCCAAGGTGAGGGACCACTGGTAGCTAAGAGTTCTGCAGCATTGAACAACATAGAAAGTAAACAAATACAGTGTACATCCATTCACTCAAATTGGCTTCACATGTCATGAGAGTTGAGATAACAAGAATTTATGTAAACTAAGCCATTAATCTCTTGAAGTGGGTGTGTTGACAAGACAAACAAACTACAAGCTACATGAAAGAATGCTTTGTTGTGGCCTCAATTTACATTGTACGTACAGATCTATTCTAATTCAAATTATTTCAAATACTTGAATTACACATCACTTTGATTTTACCCTTTGAATTAGACCAAAATGTGAATAAAAACTCCTTAAAAATCTAATTCACAGTCACTTTGATTTAGTATAACATTCAAATACTTTGAATTAAGTCAAACATCAAAGTAACCATGTTCAAATTAACAGTATATTTTAACCTTGAAGAGATAGGAAATTGGCAAAAATTCTGACAAAAATTTGAATTTAGTGAAACTTTGATTTAACCGTGTTCGAATTAACCGGAACTGAACTGTAATTTGATAATATGCTTTCAACGAAATAATTGTGAATAAATTTTTCATCAAAAGACTTACCTGATCGTCAAGTTAGTTCCAATTCACTTGTCCACAACACCAATTTGAATGAATCTTCGAATCTTTCTTTGTTAAACAATAAAACGTCTGTCCACGAATTGGGTTAACCTGTCCTTGTATTTGTCCACAGGAAGTCACGCTTGACCAGCAAATCTGAGGTCTTGGTTTCAAAATAGTATTAAAATTTACACACGGGTCGGATTTAATTTTTAATTCTGATCAATTGCCTAGCAATGTAGTCCTGACTTCCGTTCTGACTTGTGAAAATACTACTAAGAAGTACGGATGAGAAGTATTGAAATTTGCAAAATGAACAATGTTTATGCAAATTACATGCACATAAAATGTTTGAAACATGTATTTACCACTAATTTAACCATTTTTCATTGAGCTTTAATTTGTTTTCTGAGGAAAATAAATTGCAGTAAATGATGTAAAAAGTGATACTGGTATGCATGAGCTTTGACATATATTTTAGAACTTGATCGGCACTTCATCAGAATTAAAAATTAGATCTACTTATTTTTTGAGTTCAGTCAGAACTTGCTTGCCCTTCAGATTTCATGACATATCTATGATTTATTTTAAATTTAGAGCTTCATTCAAACTGTTCAGCCTTTTTCTCTTCAAATTAAGAACTTTTTTTGTTTTTTCTCCAGCAATCAATACTGAAAATATGTAACAATTACACAGAGGTGACTTATGGGTGTGCAACAAAAAACTAACAAAAAGTGTGCAACAAAAAGCTGTGCATTTCAAATAACAATGTAAATAATTTAGAAATTATTATTCAATTTTGTAGAATACATTATCACAATGTGGTTATGAATAACACAAATAATTTCAACAAGTATTGAATGTTCAAACTTATAATACATTAATTACACCAGAAACCAACCCGCATATTTCCAGATGTTCATTTGCCACTGATTAGTAAACATTTCAAAGTATATATAAATGTGTGTATTGCCCAATTAAATGACTTTTCATATTCCAATAAATCACACCACCACTGTTGATATGGATGACTAGTAGTTAGAACTCAATGAAGCCATTGGCAATTATTCAGAACTAAAAATTGAATCCGACCTGTGTTATATGTCAACTTCAACAGTTCCAGTGCAAGTTCGAACATTGTTTTGCAACAAATGCAAACTTTGTACGGCCCATCCAACGAACATAGACTACAAGGTGAGTAAATCTCATAATTTTCACATTCTTTAAAAATGAAGTAAACTGGAAAAGGGTAATTTTTAAAGAATTGTTGCAAACAGTTAAAACTTATTCCAAGTAGTAATTATTAAAGGACAAACTCTGCATAGTCTTAGAAACGGCCACTTAGAAAGAAATTGAAAGAATTGAAAGAAATCTTGCATTATTCTGGATTAAGTTCAGTGGTATTACAGCAATAAAATGGTATTCGAAGCAAGAAATCAACACTGAAGTTAAGTCCACTTAATTTGTGAAGCGAAATTATTACCGAATCAGAATATACGCTGCTCTGTTCCTGTTTGATCAGTGACTATTTCCTCTTTTTGTCTTTGGTTTGATTGAGTTGCTTGATTTTTGGAACATCATTTTCATGTCAGCAATTCCACAGTTGAACAGTTAACCGGTCAATCAACTTCAGGTCGTCAATCTAGTTTTTCCGAAATTACCAGCAACACAACGTTGACAGATCTGTCAATTACTTCTTTTCTTATATTTCCTATGTTAATTTGTTGTAGTCACTGATAAATTTGGTAGAGTATGCTACTCAAACATGTAATTAATAATAATATGTATAAAAAGAACTGAGACATCAAGACATGTATGAGAAAATAAAGCTTAAACTGAAACACAAAAATGCCAGATCTGCCAACATTGTAGAATTACGGAAAAACACGAATGGGAACAAGACGGCAGTAGCAGACTCACGGAAGATCAAGCACCATGGCCCTCCCCTCCCCCCGCCCCGCCTCCGCCACAGGCGGCTGTACCATTTGTGTACGTTTCTGTGTCTACCCTGCCAGTTTCTGGATGCGGTACTGACTAAGATAAATCCACAGAATGTGGCAATGAACATAGGCTCTGACATGGGTTCATTTTACGAGCCGTAGCATTTTGTCATACCATCATTTTCTGCCAAGGTTGAATCGGTGTTCACTCACTTCCCAAACAAATCACTTGCTTGATTTCAACCTTCAATGCTCCTAAGAAATTAATTTCAGCCAATCTGGCAACATTATCAATTCGTGAGTTAACGAGTAGTTGGAGAGAGATGAATGTTGTATCTTAACCACTTGGGAATTTACATTGCGTCAGACTGAATGATATATCTTTCAGTTGGTTTGACAACCAACTCCCAGATCGTCAGCTAAAACTTTTCGAATCTTTTGTCAAATCCATTAGAGAATATAGGGCCACTATGGTGGAGAGAAGTTACGTAATCACCCCATTCAAGGTGATTACGTAAC
>JBCAUG010030687.1:0-10277 GCA_038406175.1 Haplosyllis leylae
TTTGCTGTAGATAATGCATTGCTATTTTGGATTTTAAGATCAGACTCAATGCTTTACATACTGTCAGCTACACAAATATTTTGAGTTTGAGAGAGTTATTGGCTGATTAAATTTTGTATATATTCAATTTTAAAAGAACGGTTTTGAGGAAAGTAATTCTAGACGTAAATTGTCAGCTAGGCTTGTTCGAGAATTATTTGTCATCTGCGTTTCATGTCATTGGAATCACTTTTTGACTGAGATCTGCTTTTCTGCTTTGCACATGAGAAAACTGTTTTCATGCATTTTCTGGCTTGTTGTTTGAGGAATTTAGCAACTGTTGACAAACTGTGGTATTTCCTCCTTTTTTTAAAATACTGAACAAGTCTTGAGTTATTTTTAAGTTTTTGAAGAAATTAGAGAAGGAATTAGCATGGAAGAAGAAGAGTTGGAGTTTGTTTCTGATTTCTCGGATGACGATGAAGACATTGTGCTTCCAAACGAAAGAGTAAAACCTCAACACAGGAAGCTCTCCAAGAAAGGAAGCACAACAACCGACGACGACGGAAAACGGAAGTCAAATTTTGACAAGAAACCAGCCAGGAAAACAAAACGAAAATTGAAAACAGCAGTACTTTTATCGATTGGACTGAAAAATAGAACGAAAAAAACGAAAGACAAGAAATTGGCTAAAAAGGGCTCAAAGGATGTTTTGGAGCGAGCGAACGCCGCGCAGAACGAGTCGTCCTCATTGGAGGATGTCCATGGAGGAGACGAACGATCCGCAGCAAACACTACGCATGATGTTGACAGCGAAATCAGAACAAGTCATCAAAATGTACCCAGGCCGAACCGAAATTGGAAAACAGCAAGACATGCAATGGATTGGGCTGTGAATCCGAAGCGAAGAATTGGAGAGTTCAAACCACTGTCAGTAAAGAAGAAAACAAAGACCAAATCATCGGGTAGTGGTACAAAGAAGCAGCGAAATCATGATGACGTCAACGTTCTTAACATTGTTACCCATGGTGATGCTTGCACGTTAGTTTCTTCCGTTGATGATGATGACAACGATGATGATACCGATGGTATGGGAGCAGACTGGGAACAACAGCATGAGAGGAGAAATGGCAAACGCAATGGTCAAAATTGCAAGAATGAAACGGCCGAGGAAACGGTTCAATGGAGCGACGACCCCCATCACGTGGACATTTACTATTCAGATGATTTCACAGACGATGACGTGTCAGTCGCGAGTAGCTTGGATGTCAATGGGAATGATGATAACGACATGTATCAACGCCAATGCCGACAGCCGGAGGCGCAAGGTGTCGATAGTGGTGGATATGAACGCGCCAAACGGACGCCCTCGGCGGAGATGCGGCGCCAACGACTGCTGGGAATATACGGAGCGGCATACGCGGTCCGCTGGGTGGTCAGTCCCAGGGGCCGAGTGCACCTGATGACGCCTGACCGGGAGGCCATGAGCGCCCTGCGGAGAAACCTGCCCCCTACACCCGAGACAACAACGTCAAAAACCGGGAGAAATGAAAAAAACGCTGAACTTGTGAAGCAAGAGAAACTTTCGTCGGAAATTTGTGAAACAGCCACAGGTATCTACAACCACTGGCATTGTATTATCAAACCTTGGTCACAGTAGCGTATTCCTTTCCTTTCCCAAAACTGACAGTCAATGTTAAATTTTAGGTGGTGCATCTCCCCATCCAATAGCCCTCCCATATTTTTTAAAAACTGTTTGGAGGACATAAGTCCTTTTCGTGGGGCCACTGATACTCCTGTTTTGGACTTCTGGTGATGTCTGCCCTGAGTTTCAAAGCCAGGGTGGAGTTCTCACTTGCATGCTTTCTTGCCTGCACACTATTCCTCAGATTCACCTCTGATGCAACACCTGCTGACTGTATAGAGGTCAGCATGGCAGCTGAGCCTTTTCCATCCATGTACTTGTGTTGACAAGCATTGGTGGAGGTTTGGGATTTGAACCCATGACTGTCCATGCAGCAAGCACAGCGCTGTAAACCATTCGGCCACTCCAGCTCGGCTAGTACTCCAATCATTTGTCTACATAGTTGCGTTTTAAATTTTGTTACATTTTAACTTGTACAGAAAGTGAAGCCAAATTATCTTCGTGGCATTCTTATTTACGGGCTCTCCTAAATCCCTCAATAATATTTGTATCAAATTATCTCAGGTGTGTCAAATTATCTCAGGTATTAACCTGATTATCTCGCAGATATTTTCCACTTGTAGGAAGTCATGCAAAGATTTAATTGGAATCGGCCACCAATTCCCCCTGCACTCTCGTTTATTCTCGCTTAATTACATCTGTTGTTCCTGCTAATTAAAGATAATAATTGAATCTTCATTGGATATTCATTGAGTGTATCAATTCTATCAATCTATCTATTGATCATCTATATTTTTACGCGAATATACAAATCTGTTTAGAGGTGACCAGTTATTCTGAAGACATATTGTTCGTAATTATATGCGGCAATATCTCCTACATCAGGAAAAAAATACTTATTCATTAAGATAATATTCATTACTTATTCAAATGAATGTAATTATGTTTAGAACTACAATGTAATCCACATTCTTAAAAGGCATAAATACTATGGGTGCATCGGTCAGCATAGTTCAAGTTTGCCTTTCACTTTGGACTAAGTGTAGCAGTTGGTAGGTTTGATAATACACTGCTTGGATTGCAATTGTCGTTTTCGTGAATAGAAGCGAACGGAGAACAACAACAAGCACAATCAATCGCAACAGGAAAGGACCCAGCGTCACCTACACCGGAAGAGGGTGATCCCACCATACCCCTTGAAACGTCAACAAGTTCAAAATCTCGACGTGTAAAAGGACGCTATAATTCTATTCTCTCACTCCAACGGATACGCACGCTACCACCGTTGGTCGGAACTACTCTCGGAGAGTACCCGTTTTCGGGGGATGAGTTCAAGAGGAAGGACGGACGCTCGATTCTGTTAAAGACGCTGAAGAAAGTAGCAGACCGACAAATGAAGAGACGGAGAGGAACGTTCCACGATTCCATCCAGGTGGTGCTGGAAGTAAGTATATACATCATACAAAAATGTTCAATTCGGGCGGCCACTTGCATCTTGCATCAATGCGTCAGAAGGAAAATGGTCTGCACTTCTTTTGCTGATTGCAATCACCATTTTACAAGAAACAAACCATTGTGTCTGCATTTTGTAATGGTGATGGGAAAGAGAATTTTAGGAGCATGAACAGCGATAATCAGTTTTCCTGCTTCCGTTTGGAAGGCCCACCGAGCCACCAGTTAGATGTCTTCCCTACTTTTTTATGCCATTGGTTCTTTCTGTGATCGGTGATGGGAGGGAAGTTATAATTTGCTTGATAACTTTCTGAAACAAACAATTATTCTAAAAACAGAAAGAGTTATCGTGTGATTCATTAGCGTTGGCAGATTAAAGAGGGGCGTAGAGGACGTGCACTAACTCCCTTGGCCCGGCCCAATTTTCCCCATTTTCATACAGTTTTTCAGGAAAAATGTGCCAAATAATATATTGATACTCATAATTTAGGGCTGGCGCCCTCTTCTAGGAAATCCTAGAGCTGCCACTGATTAGAACACAGGAAGGTTCGTGAAATCACACGGACTCGCTATTCATAACAGAAGATAGATCCATTTTCAACTCTTTCGTCCAACTCTTGTCGCTAAAAGGATTTTTGGTGACTCGCCTTAGTAGTTGGATTCGGCTTTTTGCCCCAAGATCTTAGGGATTTGGTGGTCTTATGAATGTGATTTGCCATTCTGTGAATGTAGACGGAGCGGTGGTGCTACTCAGAGGTCGTGGGGACACCTCAACCCTACATATTCCAAAGAACTTGTTTGAACTTTTTGTACTTAGAGTTTGTGAAAACATCATTTTACACCCCATTGCATCCTTGTGCCCTCATACTTGCACTGACACTCATGTTTGTACTTGCACCTTGTGCTAGTAACATGGCTGTGTGTAGAAGACTGAGAGGATTGCAATGGAGCAAACAGACTGGAAGTAGGACCATGATTACAGAAGTTAGGGGCAGAAATATATCAGGGTTCTGGACATGTGTTCATGTTTGCATTTGAATCTGTAATTGCACCCTTGTGTTAGGACCATGGTTGTGTGGAGGAGACTGAGAGGGTTCCAATGAAGCAAGTATATTAAAAATCACACAATTATTAAAGAAGTTAGAGGCAGAAATATTTCAGGATTTTGGACATGGTACTGGATATTTCCAACATCTTGCATTTCCGACACCCAACGAGTCACCTTTTGAAACTTTCACTTTCTGATATGTTCTATTGTAATTGGATGGCGTTCCCTGAGAATATTACTTCGTTTTCACTGTTTTAAAAAAGTTTGTGATGATACTTAATGTTACTACAACAAGTCTAGTTGATGAAGTACTTGATTTAGGCATACTCGTTTAGAATTTGGTCAGGAGTGAATTTGTTAAACTTCATTACTAAAATTGTATGTTGCCAGGTTACAAATTATCTAGTTTAAGGTTTAGCCTGATGTTTAATGGCTCACAGCTAAAAATTTTAGCCACTTTTACTCCTTTGGATTTCTCATTCCCCATGCAGTGGCGACAGTTTACATGGGAGATTCTCCCAATCTGGGGGGCACACACATATTTTTTTCTCATTTTCATGGGGCTTCTGAGAAAATTGGTATAATAAAGTTTCGCATCCCAAGGGTGTGAAACCAAAAAATGAGAAACTTGATTATTTCACAGATTTCAAAATTAAGACCCACATAGCGATTTGTTCTGTAAACTTCGCAATCAGGACTTAATTTAAAGAAAACGTGATTCAGGCTCCATCTGTCGTTTAGCGACGATCCAGGATTATAATGGATTAACTGCATCATCAAGCGTATCCGCATAGAATCGGTTCTGCACAAGAAGACAAAAATCAATCACAAATTGTTACCTTCGCAGGCAGCTTTGTAAACGGGTCGATCAGCAGAATAGATTTATGACACCCAGGGATTCTGAACAAAACATCTTAAAAGAATTAATCTTATTGACTGCATTATATTTTTTCAACCAGGCCCATTTCCATACCGGGGAAAGACGGAAATTTGAGAATAGTAGAGTTAATGGCTGCACTAGTTTTAACTGATACAAAATGACATTCTCATTACAATTCGTTTCTGAATTCAAGCTCTGGCACAAACAAATGAAACATTTGAGTTTTTCCTAATGATATTCTGTAGAAATTCTACAGAATTTGTAATAAACATTTGTAAAAAATGGTATTTGAACCCAGTACCTCTTGGGTAAGAGACAGAGATGTTAGCACAGCATCCGAGAGACACGGGTAATAAAGATAGCATTCTAATTCGTGCTTTAATGATTTATCATATTCTATAGAATTCTACAGAATGCATCTTCATAAGGAAAAACTCGATTGAATCACGTGTCCTGATAGCGCTACCATGGAGACCAAATATAAACAACAACAAATCCAGAGGGAGCTGTATTCTCAACACGTGTGTTCTCACCGCTTGTGAAAAAGCTTTGAAAGGAAATACGTGCAAAACGGAAATTCACTGGGTTTTACAAAACAAACTTTCAGAAACCGTCAATTTGGTTTGGTAGAGCGCCTGACGTTTGTTTCAGAAGAAACTGACAGTCAAGAGAGAAGCACAAAACAGTAGCGGATCCAGGATTTCCCAAAGGGCAGTGCCAACCTCTTAGGAGGGGACGCCAACCTACTATTTGACAATTTTTTCCTCCAAATAACTGCATGAAAATGAAGAATTTTTGGTCGTGGGGACGTCGCTTGCGCCCCCTAAATCCACCAGTGTAGAACAAAACTCTTCCTGAAATAAACAGTTTATGCCTTTTAGGAAATTAATGGTAAAAACTATTGTTGTGGTAAAAACGTTCACATCCTTTACATATCTGGGTATTTACAGCAAAACATTTTCAAAATAAAAGTAAAATCGTATTGGGAAAGTCAAATTTAAGAGCAATAAAGATCAAAAGTAATTGACATTAGTTTTAATGAAAAAAATCTGAAGTGAACGTAACTGTGATACTGCGTACGTGGCCGAACATTACATATACCAGATAAGAACTGATAAGCCGTATCTATGTTCAGTCCATTATCTACTACTTAACCAGTAATCTCCTTAGTTACTCTTGAGTTTACATTAACTACTATCTGTTCAGAACCTCAGTTAGGCCAAGAATCGCACTGTTGTTGTACAATCCAGTTACCAAGGTATTTTCTCATGTAGCTCTTCCACTTACCACAATCGGTAAGCTTGCACATTTGAGTGTACTTTTTCGCGGATCTAGAAATACCTGGTAATATGAAACATCAGAAATTCTTTCATGCCCTCACCTTTTAGAGGCTTATTACTGTTTAAAAGTTCAAGCTGTATTATACTTCCAAGCTACTATCACCGGCCAAGGTATTAGCTACAGTGCATGATTTTGAGCAGTTTCGGTCTGCAAGAGATGTGCAGACAAATCGCAATTCATCCGAGATTGAATGGAGTTCTCTGCTGGAGTAGAAGTAAATAAGATGCAATCTGTTTAGCATGAAATTCAAAGAAACAACTGATAAACTTATATCTTCCTGATCATTCTTAAGTTTCCATCATGAAGAATTAAGTTTTTGTAATTGATGATCCCACTTAAGTGTTCGGTTTTTTCCTTGCTTTTAAAGTTCTTTTGCAGAGTATTTCTCTTAACAACAATTCTATTACCCACATTCCTGCTGGGAAACACTATTTAGAAGAATTTTGAAAACTACTTTATTGAAATGTCAAACACTTCAGTTTGATATTTGGTAATTTGTGGAACGTTTATATACTTTGACGTTGAATTATGAACGGAAACAAGGCGAAAGAGAAAACTCGGCGGTTCAGGCCCAGTTATGCGGGGAGTACGTTAAACCCCATGTACATGGTAAGTACCTGTTTTTAACGGTAGTACATTGAACCCCAAGTACAGGCTGAGTACTCGGTCTGCACGGGAGCACGTTGAATCCGACGTATATGGTGACTAAACTTCTTTGCTTGTATTGTATGGCCCCAATTCGCGTTTTTACAGCCCGCATTGTATTGTATGGCCCCAATTCGCGTTTTTACAGCCCGCATATGTAGTGTGTGGGAAGGTAATGTTTTCACTTTGTTTGTCTGTCTGCGGAGGGGGGGGCAGGACCAGGGGTATCGCCCTCCAGACAGGACCAGGGTTTGATTTGCTATGCCGCTGGAGGTATGCCTCTTGCGGTCACTCAGAAGGACCCTTTTGTTACTGTTAGCATTGAGTTTCAGATCCTTGAACCTGCCTTGAGAGACATCTGGTTCGTACTCCAGTCTGGCCTACACTGTGGCACAGGTTCGACTCCCACTGCCACCAATGCTTAAAAACCCTGATGCTAAAAGGGATATGGCTGTCATATTAGCAATCACGAGGTTACACCAGAGCATCTAAGGAATCCATTATGGGTAATGAAATGTGAAAGCAAGGGGATCCACCCTGGACTTTTGAACCCAGGACAGGCAACACCAATAAGTTTAAAAACAGGCTTACCAGTGGTCCCACAAGAATGATTAATGTCCTCTAAAATAAGAAAAAGGAACCAGTTGTGCAAAACATGGACATTTACCTTACAAATGTGTCTTAGTAAACTAACTACGTATCTAACTACGTCATGTGGATGGGTTTAACAAGCAATGAATTCTTCCCGCTGTGAGGTCAATGAGCCCCGTAGTTCTCAATTGCGATATCTTTGCTTACGTTAAGAGATAAACAGACACATCTAACGTACGAAGACGACACTGTATATAACTGTTTGTATCGTTGAGTTCGTAATTATATTATGATTGGGTAACACAATACAGAAGTGTAGTTCTGGGCGCTTGGGGTCGTGAGTTTATTAAATCAGTAGGTGATATCAAGTTCCGATCGACCGGGACCGAGGTGTTTATGATACGTTTTGTTTTCATACATTTCAAACGAATAGAAAGAAACGGTAACAAATTCATTATTCTTTAAATCATTTTGGAATATATCACTCAAAAATGTTAACTCGAGCCGAGAGTTTTTCAATAACAGCGTTCCACTTCAAGGTAGGTTGAAACACAAGGCGTGATGGAAGCGCGTCAAGTCAATTTTCTTCTGATATTAGGGAAAGGCCACTCTAAAACAGCAACCCAAGTCTCAATAGTTCTGATCGACAAGTTCGGTACATATAACTGACGAAACTTTTACCATTTTCTGGGATTTAATGTTGTGGTAGATAATTACCGCCCACGTACGTAGTACGACGGGAAGGTAATGCTTTGACAGGCATCTGTGTGTCTGGCCACAGGGGGAGGGGTAGCCCAGATCACTGGTTCCAGGTCTGGGGGAGGGGGGTACTCCTGGTCTCTGGTCCCTTCTGGGGTACCCCCTCTCCTTGGCCAGGACAGTGGGTACCCACCCCCTGGACAGGACAGGGGTACCCATCCCCTCCCCCACCCCTGGCCAGGACCAGGACAGAGCTACCCTCCCCTTGCCAGGACCAGGACAGCAGTACCAACCCCTCGCCCACCCCCCATTCTCCTCCCCACCCCACCCTCCCATCTGGACACGCCATGAACAGGACACAGTGCTGGCAGTATGCCTCTTGTGTTTTCACGCAGGAGGACTTTCTTGTTTATGAACTTTCCTAAGTTGTTTGATTTGCATGTAGGACTTCACCAGCTCACAGGTGAGTGCTTCAAATGACACTGAATCACTGATGATCTCTTTCCATCTTTATTCAATTGGATCTTCTTGTTTTATCGAATTCAAGAAAACCTACCGTGTGGACTTCCTTCCAATTGAGTACAGTTGTTACATTGATGTTCATTAAGTCTATTTGGTCAATTGAAAAAAGATAAAAACAATTCTGTGCTAGCACTGAAAATCTGTCAATTAGTTAAATATCAGTGCAAACAGGAAGAACAATTCTGGACATCTAAGGTGGTCCATGTGTCCACATTTCAGAGCATCTTTAGGGACAGATATCAGTATTCCAAGTGAGAGCGGAGCGACGCCAACCACCCTTTCCAAATACCCATGAAATCCAGAAACAATGGAATGTAGATCTGCTACTTAATGAATGTGACAAAAATCGTACCAAGTATTCAAGAGAGGAATCGAATTAAATATTCATCTTATTCAAAGTATTGTTGGAAGTCTGGTTCATTTCAATGGTGGTAACTCAATTGCACCAAATCCACATTGGTGTGATTTCAAAAACCTTGTGGACGAAATTTCTGGATAGCAGAAAAGATGGAGACCGTTTCGAAATGAACCTGTCAGCAATTACTTTACTTAGAAATAAGTTACCAGCAATTAATTATTCGTGACGCATCTTAATTGACATTTTGAATGATGTATGTTGAAACTTTTACGATCAATTGTGATGCAGTTGGTATTATATCCCTCGAGGGATTGAAGTACTTAATAAACGGTCATCAATAGGTAACCGATCAATCAATAGAGCACGTGTGGTGGTACTTTTTACGAAGAAAACTTCGGTTAACTTATGTGAAACTTAGAGGTAAAACAATCCATCATCCAAATACGGAGAAGAAATCAATTCGGGTTTTTCGGGAATTTCTTTTGGCGAGAGTCTACTTTAAGTAAGGGTTTTGGCCAATTTAGGACTCCAAGAAATTTAGTTGTGAAAAACAAAGAAATGTGGCCTACTTTGGTATAAATCTGTACCAATGATAATCTGTCGAATGAATCCGAAATTCGAAAGATTATGAAATTTCTTTGTCGTTTCTCCGTACCCACGCACCTGCATCACAATTTTAACTAAGCTGTGCAAATGGGATGCAGTGTGTGGCTCATACCTTACTTGCGATGTGTGACCCTTGTGGTCATCGACCCCATAACTACCTGATCATTATTCAAATGGTCTATCTTCTCAGCCAATAACAGATGAAAGAGAATGTTACAAATGCCTTGTTGCCATGTTGAATCATATATTCTCAAAGCCCTCCACTGGCAACTTATGAATAAATAAACAGTAAGGACTAAACATTTTAAGTAGCCATATTCAGTGAAATTGAATCCCCCTACCCCCTGCCGAACACCTCAAAGGCTTGAGTGATATTATGAGCAACAAGAAAGTCCTCCTGCGTGAACGCAAGAGGCATACCGACCGCGGCGTAGCCGACCTATACCCTGGGAATCATGGCCCCAAAAAAAAATTCAAAAAAAAAAATTCAAAAAAAAAAAAAATTTTCAAA
>JBCAUG010030698.1:0-10274 GCA_038406175.1 Haplosyllis leylae
CATGATAACTGTCAATTTGAAGATACACCAGATACAGTCCATACTCCTAGCAGTCCTACTATCCCACAACCAGAATTCGTACTATCCATTCCAATAAGTAGCATGCAGGGCATTAAAGTTGGAGGCTCTTAGTTCAACTCCCACTGAGGCTCACATTTTGCATTTGGTTTTTGTTTTCTCATTATTCTGTAAAATCTACAGAATGCATCTCCATTAGGAAAAACTCGATTAAGAACCTATACTATACCTGTCTGATGAGGAATTATTTATCTTTATTCGAAAACTATAATACTGAGAAAATCTGCATTCAGTGACAATCGATTGTGTCTCCTGTGAAAGGGATTTCACCATGAAAGTTTCATTACAGCTTTGAAGAATATGACAGCCACTGGAAATCTCCAAGGAAATACTGACATCACAAGCAATTCAGTGCACACTCTTTACAGGGTCTGGGTCAAAAATTATGATTAAACGAAACACTTGTAAATCTAAATCAATCCAGTGGAGTTTGGAGTGGGATATCACCTTCAGGGAATGTCAGGAAATATATTCCCCTTGCCCTATGGGCTTGGAGAATATTTTTCCTGACATTACCCTAGGGTAAATAAAAATGATATCCCCCCAACATAAGAGCCATGGTAATGATTTTATCCTATGACAACAACAAACATATAAGTTTTAGATCTATCTCCATGCCGGTCTCCTTGCTCACCACTGTTTGTTTACATTTTGAAGCAGACATCACATGCATCTCAGCCAATGAGTGGCCTTCTTTTAGTCAGGTTATAAAGTGAAAGTGACATCGCACACAATACCATGTGCAACAAAGCCAATCAGCTGCCTCCTTTTTTCATACCATTCCAAATGTCAAAAAACAGCTCAAACACACAAGGAGACCAACATGGCAGGCAATATCCCCTGTTGCCAATAGCAGCAGGAAATATTCTCATCAAAAGGCCAATATGGTGGACAATATTCCCCTCTGTGACAGAATATTCCCCTCTACATACATTTTAACATACATTCTTTCCCTCTTGCCTATTGGGATTTTAATATTGCGTCGCCACTGTCAAAGGATAAATATCTCTTCAGATTTAGGAATTAGTTGTGGAACTGTACTGGCACTTTTACTTCAATCGCCTTGAATATCAGGTCAAGTTATCTACTGTATGCCTGTAAATCTTGCAGCTATTCATAAAAACTGTAAGTCTGTAAGCTACTCAGTAGTTAAAGAATAAAAATATATCTTGATCGAACTCAATCATCTCTTCCTCCAGTTGATTGCAAAAGGAACTATTGTTTTTCTGACATCATTGCTTCTAGTGGTAATGCTTTTATCTTCACACCTGTGGGTTTGTGGCAATTTATTTCAGATACAGTTAGGTATCGATAAATAATTTGCAGTGTTCTGTGAACGTATACAAAACGGTTTTCAACTGTAATAATCGACTTCATCTACATGGTTGGTTGGCTTGAAAATATTGACTGACTCTGTGCAAAATAGACAAAGGTTTCGCGAAATTCCAATACATAATATATAATTTAGTTCAACAGGTTTTCAACAATGTTATATTGAATTCAATACTGTTATGAAGATAAGCTGGAAATATTTCATGTGAACAATATATTTCACTTTACAATAGACTGACAATAGTGGCGACAAAGCTTCTCAAATTCTAAACAAGAAAGCATGATTTAATTCAATGTAATATCAAAATCACACAGTTTTCTGGTCTTTACTCAGGGTAGTTTGAAAGTGAAATGTGTACACTGCTTTAAAAGTCAAAAACACTTAATCTGAATATTTTCTTGTTCTCTTTGAACTCTTCACCGACTTCAGAATTTTATCAATCGACCAGAGATTGGGTACCACCCCCTTATTGTGGGTGGACAGACACCTATGAAAACATTACCTTCCCATCGTACTACGTACACAGGCGGTTAAAAGTTGGGATAAGTAAAAAACAAAAATACCACCAAGTATCAAAAAATTTGGGGCTTGTCTCTATTCATCGGAGAGGCATCTTATGACTTGATAATTTCACTTGTCGTGCTATTGTTTCAAATAGCAATTACCAGTGAAATTACCAAGTGCATGACACCTGCCAATTTCAATGACACATATGTACCTAGAAAGAAATTTCATGTGTGACACGACTTTTCAGGGTAAATGATAAGTACGAAAATAACAGTAATTCTTACCTAATTTATTTGTATCTCTTACAATTAAAGTAAAAAAAATCCATGTTTTCAAGAATTATTTCCGATTTTTGATGAATTTTTTCTCATTGAAATAATCATTCTATCAAGCAGTCATTTGGTACACATAAAGATGTATATCCAGACACCAGACAGATGCATTTTCAGACAGATTGAATACATGTTTCTATGTATTCCGCCAGTTTGAAATTGGTAAAAAAAATCAAAATTTCAGTCTGCACTGTATGACAAGCAAAACCCAATGAACCCTCCGACCCATACACCACCCACAAAGGCTCATTTACATAGTTTCTATTACACTGACCTTTTAGTATGTAATTTCTATGAATACTTATTATTTTTATTGTTAATCTGAACTGTGTTCAAACAATGTTGAGGGACAATAAGTCATCCACCACATTCAGATTTCCAACAATATAATCACAATGTAAGGCTAAGCCAAATCATTTGAATAGTTTA
Organism: Haplosyllis leylae; assembly: GCA_038406175.1. NCBI lineage: Eukaryota > Metazoa > Annelida > Polychaeta > Phyllodocida > Syllidae > Haplosyllis > Haplosyllis leylae. The sequence continues at coordinate 2,680 of JBCAUG010030698.1, forward strand.
TAGTCCTGTGTCCCATGGGTAAATTTTTTAAATCAGTTAAATAACACGCATGTCATCTTTTCAGTAAAATAATTTGGTCTTGCCCTAGCAGGCTCGACCAAATTATTTTTACTGAAAAGATTCCTGCTAGTACTTCATGGATACTGGAATCTATTATCAAGTATTTACATAAGTTTCAAATCTATGACAAGTATCATTCTGAAAACTACAAGCAGCTTCATTGGAACATGTGATAAAACAATGGATCATTGTACACAGGTGATTGTAGACAGTCTAGTTTACTACTGCAGGAACAATTGTCTTCAAAATTCACACTTTGCCAAAATGTTTTTCAAATGGAAGGACAATAATTCTGTTCATTGGGACGAAAAGAGTACTGAAACTGGCTGCATTTAATTGAAACAATAAACCTGCTACCATGACTTCAGAACTCCAATGTTGATACATATTTGATTTGGTGCTATGCACTAACAGCTTGATGTAGAGATTGATCATAGTCTGGATGAGTACTTAATTCTGCTTTTTAAAGGCAGGACAAGTTCCACCTGTGACTAAAGTTCCATTAAATTCTCAAGGATGTCTGATATCCATTTTTGGTATTTCTGTCCGTGTCCTGTTTTGTGTCAAACTTATGGTTTGGTGTAGTACTCAGCTCCCTCTAGTGGTTGGTAGGTTACGTTCTTTGTACTAATCATGTTGCACATCCCGACATCTGGTGTTTGTTTGTGAAACGAGAATCCTGCGCAGTACCTTTCTGCGCATTCAGCTCCGCACCTCGCTAAGGATACAACCTGTGAAAATACAGGTTACGAACCATAACATGAAAATCAAATCACGTCCAGGTATCCTTTAATTGCAAGCGCAAAAATATTTAGAGGGGTTATAGAGTGAGACTGAATTTAGTTAACAGCAAAGACGAATAATTTCATTGTCTAAAAGCTATCATTTCAGCAAGTTTCAACAGCAGTGGCCCCACCATTTGTTGTTTAGTTACCTGCAGTGATAATAGCCCATCTGTTATCTCCACATCCCTCCGCTCCAGGTTGTAGGTCACTGACCTGTCCTTTGAACAGGATCCATCAGTCAGCATCTTGTGCCCAGCTAAACACACTAAAATATTTTGAACACAGTGTACAATTTAAACAAACTCCATAGAAACCAATGTTATATTCTGTAATTGTTAAACAAAGTTTACACCAATCACAAGACAGTCCTCCTGCGTAACCACCATAGGCATGTCCCTGGGGTTGCCCCTGTCTGTCTGGGGGGCTACTCCTCACCTGTGAACGGATTCAAAACACGTAGATCATCTTAGAAAGGATCATCGCGAACTCACCACAAGATGTGTGTTCTGCATTAGGTACCGTTGTGGAACCATCGCAAGGGGGATCCGCATCACAGTTTGGTTTGTTTCCAGCCAAAGTCTTGATGGTGTTTCCGGTGCACAGGACACAAACAGAACCATCACGATAATAACCACCGTTACAGACTATCAAAAAGGTATACTGAACAATATAAAATATGGTCCAAAACACTTCACAAAACATTACTTTATCTATTGCGCAGTTTGGCATCATATGAGGCATGTTTTAAATTGATAAATTTGATAAAGTTCTCAGATTCCACTTCACTTTTGTTCCACATGCTAATGCAACAAACTTGTGGATGTCAATGAGAACCTGTTGTCTCTGAAGGGACATGCAGACCCATTTATTGTAATTTCTAAAACAATTCCTGTCATCAAGAAAATGAAATGGAAACGGACATTGATTTTGTCAAATGATACATAAAGATTGAATGTGAAATATCAAGTACTGAACCAAGACAATCTACCGCAATCTGTGTGGTTTTCATTTGGTTGACTTGTTAGTGGATCACATTCAGTATCACAGCCCGGCGCGTCGCCCTGAGATGGTTTCACCCTGATTCCAGTGCATGCCGTGCAGTTATTTCCGCTTCCATAGTAACCAGCAGCGCATTCTAAAGAAATTGTGTCATTGTAAATATATAATTCTTTTGTTCTCTGATTGCAGAGGTATATAATACTGGTTGAAACTATTAGCTTATTTTTTTATTCTTTCCAAGTTGAGCTGAGACTGATCTGTACTATGAAGTACATGAGATATAATCATAAGGTGAACAAATTGCTGAAGGTCGCGCATGAAATTTTATAATGATTCTTCATTGATATATTCGTGCTTATTGACGTAACTTCCATTGTAGGAAGAAATGCGGATGTGAGAATGCAACGCTGAATCCAATTTGGTGCTTCACACATTTATCTTCTGATACTATCCAATTCATTTAGCAAGCTGGTGGAACTAGAGATATGATTAATGGTGCGAATTTACCACAAGCTGTCTTCCCAATATTTGGTGCATTGGTCGTTCCGCCACACACATCCAGGCAGAGTGATTCATCGTCTCCAGATACGGATTTTATCTTATCGTCAGGACACATAACACACTCATCCCACTTGTACACACCAGCAGAAACGTAAGGGCACTTGGAGTTTGAGGTATTGACAGCTGCTTTGTATTGCCCAGGTCTACATTCTAATGATCAAAACATTTACTGATATATGGGTTTCTTCTTAGCATGCTGACTAACTAGTTTTGCTTGAAGTCCAATTCCTTACTAACTTTGATTAAATATCAGATCAAAAGACGCACTGTGCTTTACATACACAACAATTAGTCACCAAAAAGACTCGAAAAAATTCGCCACTCAATCAAATGCAGGATAAAATATTAGGTTTCATCACAAGCAGTGCAGTTCGCTGAATTTCCTGCTACCAGGTGGCTCGTTTGCTCCCTTCACTCCCTGGGGGGCGAAGGGGAGCGAAGGGGAGTGATGCATATTGTATACTAGGTTTTAGGGTCCCCACCACCTGCAGCAACAAAAAGTTCAATTACAACATATAGTGGTTAGGTGTTTCCACTACCTGCAAATAGAACCGTCATCCCATGTACAGTCACTAAGCGACAAAAAGGCCTTCATAGGTCCCCACCACGGGCCCTAAATTTCGGGGCAAAAACCGTCAATCAACCACTAAGGTGTCTCTAACGAGCCACCAATACAGATACTTATCCTTACCTGTCCATTCGCATATCTGGCCTCCCTGCTTATTATTAGCGGCTTTATATGTGCGCCAAGTTCCATTGGAGTAAATGCAAACTGCTCTTAAGCTGCTTTCTTCCGGAACATCACCTGAAGAATTTTACATGGGTATATCACTTAGAACGGTTTGGAGATGTTCCCATTGCAAGGTAATACGACATACGATTACCTTAAGAAGGGTAATAATAATACACGAGAGAGAAACCGCATTCTCCCTTAACATAAGGCCATAAATATAAGAAAGCTGTAACTGCGGACAGCTCACTGCTAAACAGCCCACTATTACATAATAACCAATAGAAAGGCTTCACAGGGGGTATATAACCTATGCATGAGCCCCGCATTGGGGTTCTAACCTAAAACACTGGTAGCTAACATGCGAAAGCAGCGGAGTCCTGTTACCGGAGTGCCAACCACATCATATTGCTGTTACTTATCTATTATACCACCGAGTATGGAGAGAGAAGACTTATTAGTTTCTCGGACCAAGCTAATAAGACTACACCATCCCCTTTTTGTGAGTGACTTATTGCCTGAAAATATCATTGGTGGCTGGGGAGAGCTGCCTAAGGTTGACGGACGGTTTTCTGGTCATATCTTTTGGCTATTGGACATTACGAGATTTCTTGTAATTGAGAGGCCGAAATCCCGCACAAACAGGCCAACGGAATTCCTTGTTTCACACCTTTGCAGATTTAGTGAATAAGGGTTGTAGCGCGGCAGACCACTGATTGGTTCAGGGGTACTGAAAAGTACTCAAATTAGGAAATTCAATAAAATTAATACCTGACAAAAAGTTGTTGTATGTGTTCGTCAGTAATTCACCATAAGCTCGTGATTGGCCGTAATTCGGTGGCAGTTCAATCCACCGGTACTTTCCAGTCCCCCAGTTCGAGGCTCCGATCCAGGCGCATTCACCAGCTGGGATGGTACTGGAACAATTAACATATTTCAATATTGCAAAAAGGCAGAGCATTCAAAATATTTCTTTATCGATTTCGTCAGTGATAGTTACTCATTGTCTCTCGAATTCGAGAGATTAGGTGATCCTCTTGATGAAATAGTGCTCGTTTCTGTACACAAATTCAGCATCATTATGTCACGTTATAATATGACGTCATGACGTCATTTGATTCGAGAGACACGTTGCCAAGACTTTGGCTGCTTTATTGTTGAAGCGTACATCCTGATCTAACAATCCGGATTGAACTTACACGTCAGAAAGAAGTTGTGCCTGTTTTGCTTCTGTGTCGAGGATCGCAAGATTTCCTGTGCACTCACATTGCTGCTTGGCCAGGCCCCAACCATACGAAGCTTGGTACGTGTATGTCGTTTGGCCTTCTGATACAGTAAACGCCAAGACTACATGATGGAAAAGTCACCAAACAGAATTTCTTACAGTATGTTCAATTTCCATGTGAACTGAGTATATTTGGGTGTTAATTTGCAGACTGTCCACAATTGGACAAAACCACATTTCTCACCTGTAAAGATTACAATCCATACTATAAAATTTGAAAAATTCATCTTTGGTGTTTTTTATAGCCACTGATATTTTTTACAATTTTGCTGGTACAATTTATACTTTAAAAACATCTTTCATAGGTATCTGGTCTGAACGGGACAACCAGAACACCACGATCTGCTAGAGTAAGACAACGTTTCTTCGATTTTATTCTCAAATGAATAGGTTGAACCCGCACTAAAAATCCTGTTCCAACTCCAATTCATAATTGATGATTTCTGTTAAACATTGAATATCAAATCAATTCTGTGAATATCCCAAAGCATTAACTAATTCCTAATAGCACATACGTTTAACTTAAAACTGTCTTTTTCATGGATTTTAAAGTGTAAACAAATGCTTGCCGTTTTGCCAATGATAGATTGTTTTCGTTGTCTCAGGACTATGGGCTTCTTATGGTATGAGGAGCTCCATATCAAAACACACACTAACTCAAATAGTCAAGAAGATTGTCCAATTAAATGTAGTGCTAGGTATATTCTGTCTGTGAGGTACTGTATTGAACTTGTCTAATTCTCAAATTTGAGAAAAACCAGTAAAATTTCCCTCATAAAAAATTAATTATGGTTTTCAATAATATAGCTATAACTGAAAATCTCAAGGGAAACACTGACGTCATTACTTCCAACTCTGTTAACTCTACCTGGGAGTTTCTGCTTTGTACAAAATATTGTATAATCTACACTATTCTATGAAGGTTTATAAAATTGCATTTCAACCTTCGGATGCGGGCGGTAAATATTTCCTTACACAACAAACCAGATTCCATACATAATTTTGTAATCTACACTGGATTTGATTTAATCTACACTTTCGTGTTTTTCCGTAATTATGTTGTCAGATCTGACAGATCTGGCATTTTAGTGTTTCAGTTTAAGCTTCATTTTCTCATCCATATCTTGACATGTCAGTTCTTTTAATGCATATTATTAATAACAAGTTGAGTGGCATACCCTAACAAAGAAGTAATTGCCAGATCTGTCAACTTTGTGTTGCTGGCAATTTAGGAAAAACTCGATTAAGACCTGTACTACAGTGACGTAAACATTAAGGTCCTTTGTCCATGTGTGAACACATTGGAGAGCTCTTTGAAACTTTAAAATAGTTTTACTCCATTCCAGATTGTAAGACAACTTCATATTTTATGAACAGTAGTTTGTATTTATCTACAATTTAATCCACACCAACATTTCTTTAATATTTAATATGAGCAAACTTTTCATCATCGTTTGCTAAATTGAGTGAGATTTTTCAATTTTTACTGAAATGAATATACAAAAAGAAAGTACCTCATTTGTGAATTGCATAAATTTTGGCTATTTACTGATGACTAGTGATCTTAATTAGTCTCAAGAAGTAAGAGATCCTTTGCAATATTTAAAGGGAAATTAAAAGGAGCATTCTGCTGTGATCAAATAAACTTCCCAAAAAGGTAGATTGCAAAAGAAACATTCAAACGAAACAGCCTCAGTGATTTAAGTTAACATTCTCTTTTATGTTTTAGACAGTTGATGCCAAACATTTGGCATCATTACATTTGTTTATCTTCATTAGAAACATTTGGTTTGAATTGTTGAAAAAAACTGATATTCATGTTTCCATGTTTCATTGCAAATCCAACCAAAGTACAACAGAAATGTTTCATTGCAAACTCAACCAAAGTACAACAGAAATCGGTATTGAGGTACAATGGTGGTAAAAGTTAAATTTAAAAAAAAAAGGTTTGAATTGATGAAGAAAAAAATATGAAACTACACATTTTTTTCTGAATATCTGAACCATGCCATTGACAATGAATCTTTACTATGGTATAGTTATTTTACACTTGTACATTATATAAAGTCAGTAAAATATCATCAAAATTTGCTTTACAACACGGTCAGTATGTACGGTCCTTTGGTGTGATAAACAAAAGACCTCTGTCAACACCCTTTCACGGAACTGTTTTCCAGCTTCTGGTTCAATTTTGGAAGCATTTTACCCTTCATTTTTGTAGATCTACCTAGCTCTGAAAAAAAATTCCTAAAGAAACAAACGAATACATACCAAGTGCAGCCAGTAAAAATCTGAACAGTAAAATAAACATCTTTCTATGTTGCAGCGAGCACAATTTTGATGTACAGTTCTCCAAAAATTAACGTTTTTGGTTTGTCATGGTTTTATATCCTTTACTGTCAACTATAAATTGATAGAAAACTAGCTGAACTGAAATTGACACGAGAACAACTTTAATTTTTAATGCAGGTTAATTAATTTTTCATATATAATTGGAAACAATTATTAGATTATTGTGGCGAAATCGTAGATGGGGAAGGAATCATTAATTTATTGTGACATTCACATACTGTGTAAATAACTGATAGAATTATTGGATTTCCTCACAAAAGTATTGTTTATTATTAATATGTCAGTATGTTGTGAGGGAAATACTACAAACTGTGAAAAGTTAGATAAAATAAAAGGAAATCAACTACCTGTCCATTGTAAATATTTTTGTGATCTATGATTTGCGCAGATGGTATGCCTTCGACTAAGATACATTCTTGTTGTATATATGATTACTCAAAATCTCTAAGAATTAACAAATATTTTAAATGATTTAACATAATGGTGCTCAGAAAAGAAGAAAGATAATTATTTTGAAGTTAAAATGCTCCAGCTTCTGGAGCCTTAAGCAGACCTCCAGCTTACAAACACCAATGTATCTATCTACAAACTAATCCAAAAGACTAATTAAGACCTCTGATCAACAAAAGCAATACGGCCTTTGTAAAAACGACCAGAATTTTTCTTGAGGTTCTGGAACGAGGGTTTTTTATTCAAAAGTTATCTGGAAAACAATCAGTCGGTCAAATATCCAATTCAGACCCATCACACCCTGGAGGAACATCACAAATTTCGGACGAAAACGGAGATATCACTAATTTCTGACACATTGAAGTCAATGGGT
>JBCAUG010030709.1:0-10274 GCA_038406175.1 Haplosyllis leylae
AATGTAGCCAATATGCATCTACATGTCCCCCGCGGGCGGTGTGCCTCTTGCGTTCACGCAGGAGGACTGTCTTGTTACCCTTGTTTTAACACCAAATACTAAATCAATCGGGGACAATTTGTAATGAAATGATTGTCAATTTAGCAAGCGGTATAACTCATTACTTCCTTTAAGAAACTTCGTCAGTAAATCAAATTCAAATATTTTAGGGTAAGCGTCACCCATAAAAATAAAGCTGTTGTCATCGTCTTTATTATCCTTTTAACATTTTACACTTCCTTAATAGCAAAATTTCATTTCTAGAGCAAATTTAGTGACACTGTGATGCTCTCACGACTAATTGTTCTCGTCACATTTAACATTGATAAACGCCATATGGCAAATACGATAAATTTCTGCGGAGGAAAGCTGCTTATTGGTAAAAGCAGAATAGAAATGTACAAACAAAGTAATATCCAGCTAATTATGACAGGCTCAGCCTCCTAATTAAGTTTCAATAGATTCAATTGTCAATCATGAATTTTGTATGATTGACATCATTAATGTTCCTTTTGTGGTCTCGTTGTAATTGGGTCAAAGTTTATGTGTGCGAGTCAAACTGTAGGCTTGTCTTTCCAAATAATTTTCATTGAAAAAAATTCCCTCGATACATTAAACTCTTGAAAGTAAATTTTCATACTCTACACAAAACGGGTCACCTATTAATATTAATTTCGTCATACTGTCAAATGTCTCTTTCCCACCTGAAATGTCAATTTGTTTCTTTGTAACAAGGGCAGGTGGATACATTCGAGTCTGTGCCCACAACTTAATTCCGTGGACAGGTGAAACATTTCCATCAGCGGGACAAATTTAAATTCGTTTTAATGAAATCCATCCCTGGGTTCGTGACATTTACGTGCTGAATTCCAAACAGGTTGCCCACTACCCATAATTAAACGTTACTATTGTTCTCAAAACAAAACGTTTTGTTACGAATCTACCAATTTGCATTGGGATTAATTACTACTACTGCCCACGACAGTTTGTTAGGCCTGATCCCCATTGTTGTACAACACCAGATTAACATACATATTTTATGACTCTTGCAATAACACCGTGGGACACAGAATTTGTAACGTGGTGAAAACCAAATTACTCTGGGAATTTCAGTCGTCAACAAGTACTTTCCGTGCACGGTTTGATAGTGATGCTAGAATTTCCCTTTCGTTGTCATAGGAACGAATATTGAAGCTGCTGTGAAGTTACTCAGAAAAAATACTTCTTGCCACGGGAATGTCCCTTTCATTAATTTATCTTACAAAGCAGCTCGACACTGCACAACTGTAATGAGGTTAATGTAACCTGAGGCTAAATGATAGTCGATTCCTCTTCAGTTATGACTGATTAAAACAATCAATTTATTACATAAAACTTTTTTTGACAATGGCTGGTCAATATTGAAATGAATCCTCGATGCATCGTTTGTTAACCCCAGCCTCACCTTTCATGGAGGTTTTGACAAACCTCCTTTGTCAATCAAATTTTGTTTAGGGTTTAAAGCAATTACACGTACAATTGCTAGGGGGACACGCGTTGAAACCATCAAATGCACTTATTTGGCGAATTTTCATCTCGTAAACAGAATGCACGCAAGACTTTGTAATAAGGTGATGACACTTCAAGGTAATTGATAACCCCGGGGGATCAGGTGTCATTTAAACGGCACACTCCTCATGAATAATGGTGACGTTTAAATGTGTCAAACTTAGAAAGAAATTATCCCATTAAAATTCACACGATCAATTGATGTGCAGGTTGTAAAATACCACGGGTAACGAAAATACTGCACAAACTAAAAACATCCAAGGTCATCTTTTCATTTACTACTTGGCGATCAAAAACAAGAGAACGTTTAATTTTTATGTAAAAATTAATTTGTATAAACAAATGAACTTACTGAGTGATGATCCCCATAAGGACTTGGTGCCGAACTCGTGATCTGACTTTGGGAGTCGGGGGACATCACCGACGTGTTCCCAGCAGGAATGATGGGTTGAAGCTGAAACAATAAAAAAGATGTAACAACCAATATGACAAGAGACAAAACCATTTCAATACTTCTGATCCTATTACTGATTAGACATCATTCCCCAGATTTCAATAAATAACGTCCGCTTCGCAGCCGGCATCGCTATCTTCACAAAACAACCAACCAACCAGTCTCGATGTTCGTCTGAAGGAGTGTCTACAAGTAGCGTTTTTCAGCCCGTTTTTGTCGGCAGTGCCTTTGATCTTTTTGACAAATTTAACGTAATGTGTAAACACCTCCATTGAATCCTGTAGAACCAATTTCTAAGGGGCTGATAAACGCTACGTGTAAAAGCACCTTTACGTCCAAATCTTGTTTTCACGAACATGCTTTTCTATATATCTCTTACAAATGTCAGCTGATATTGTTTTTTACCAGGTAAAATTAATGTCTTCAAATAATTTTATCATTTTTTCTAAATTGCAGTTTTCACTATGCTAGAATTGGATTTCAAATGAAACCTTTGTTATAAAATTAGCAATATTATTCGTGAATAAAAAAGATAGTAATGATATTCTTCTGTTGTCTCCGTTTATTTAACTCGCAACGAATCTTGTCACATCGACCGACTTGGAGACAAGCCAGTGCAAAACTATCTGTGATCAATTTAACAATCAAACAATGAAGATGATCAAAGACCAATAAAAATCTGACCTGATCGACGATATCATTAATCGTTAAAGTAAATGTCATTCAGAAAAAATACCGGTTCAAAAAACATGCTGAAAAATTCTGCTTGCTTTGTGACAATTCTGAGTTGGAAGTTGCGACAGCATCTACGGGGCAGGGAACGGGGAACAATGGATTTTAATATATTGTGCAGAACTGTTCACATTGCCCCGACACATGGGCAGGGACAGGGTTCCAGGATTGATGGGTTTGCTACCCATTTTATCACAGGGTTCAGTACCTGGAAAGGTGTCTTCATATTATTTTCCTGTTCCCTGTACCATTAATAAGATGGTATTACAGAATGGATACTATTCCGCAATGTCGTGTCAGACCCAAATGCATCAAGTTTTTTTTTGTATGCATGTATGATCCTTTCAATAGAAACGTTGGCCCGACGATGGTGCAACGTTCTAAACTGGTGGTAAACAGTAACCAACCAGCACAAGGATATTTATCGTCTTTCCATGAAAGTCTCAATAGTATGTTGGCGTAAAAGTAAGTTTCCTCACAAAAATACATTCTGAGACCACAAGATCCGGGCGGCCTAATGAATTGCGCGCGGAAAATGGAAATAAGGATTGAAAACTGAAAATCTTGTGTTCATTCCCTTCCTACGAGAAAACAAAATCGTTCAAAACAATTTTGGATGTTCTCAAAGAATTATCAGATGCGTCATTTATAAACTTTTTGTTCACAAGAACAAAATGGTTTCTAACTACATTTCTGTTACTTTCCTTTCAGTGTTCGTGTCGTAATATTTTGTCTGATTCACTAAATCAATTGATTCTAAATAACATTACTTTACTTGGCTTCGACTGACTTGTCTTTCCCTACTTACGCAATAAATCAATAGTTATTTAGATATGAAAGGATGATATGCTCAACTTTTCACACAGGACAAACCAAACTCATTACCATTTACCGTCTGTTTTTCAAAGTTTCTGCGTTATTGACAGCTTATTCAACTTTAATTTCTAATGTAGCTGAAGTAGACCCACCTTCCTGTTGGTGAACACAAAAGTTCGCACCTTCGGCTTCTTCATCATTTGTGTTTCATGCCAATTAAGTTCCTCCAGTGTGACTAATAACCCTTGACAGCTTCCACACGTGGAAGACTTACGACCCCAAATTATTTCACTATTGTTTTAAAGTCTTCCTGGATTTTAAGAAATCCGTAAAAATACAACATATATTGCAAGGAAGGCCTGATAGATCCGTATGGCTGCCTTCATAACAAGAAGACTTGGTAATCGTAGGTGATCAGACTTCGCACGGACTTGCTGAGACTTGTCGCTGAGGCCTGTAGGATCCAACATGGCATTGATTTTATGCAAATGTGTGTCGTCATTCTGAACAACAGCCAACTTTCCTATTTCTGCACTTGATTCTATATTTGTGAATGTTCTAACCAATGGAAAGTACCTGGATTTCTGATAAGCAAAATTACTTGGTTAGGCTCTACGGGACTTTATGAAATTTAAATTTTAATAACTGGTCGTTCGTTACTAAAATTTATTGTTAAGACATTTACGAAGCTCATATTATTCAAGCGATTCTAAATTCATAGTTCGCTGGCTTAGTGCAAAAGTCTCATCGGCAATTGGTAATTGTGCTCATATTATAGCGACTTTCGACCCTCAAGTTGAGTCCCACAAAACTGCTAAATATTCATTGTATCACTAAAACAAATTCTTTATTATAGATAAAATGTTATAAATTCTAGAACTACGCCTGGAAATTTAGTGATTCTTTCAATTCTTGTTTCCATATTTTTTTGCATCAGCCTTCAACCCACACTATTAAAAACGCGTTCTGACTGTACCTTTAAATTTGGATCCCTTTAACTTTATTGGGACTTTGCCAAGGTATGACATGACGAGTACCATGGCAACAGCGACGCTACTTTTCGGGTCATAGTTTACACTAGATACCAATATGGCCGCGCCCACTTCAAACCATGTGAGTTGAGCCAAACAAGTCGAGGCAAGGCTCGGAACATTTCCCTCCTTTTGCATATTTATTTGCTCCATATCGAGAAGAGATCGATATGTTTATCTTGTCACATGTCTGGTGAAGCGCAAATATCTAAACAACTCATAAATCATCACTTATCAAACACTTCAACACAAAATACTTTTGCTACCAAGAAGTATTATTCCAACAAAAAAGTGATTTCTACCGTTTTTCCATGAAATTGATCATGTTCAATTTACTGTAGTTCCATTGATTTTACTGGCAATAAATAAATGAGAATCTGGTATTTTATCCAATTTTTTCTGTAATTTTGGTTCAGCTCCTTGCTAAATAGAAAGCAAATCGACATGTCCCATACTAACCAAAATGCTATCCGAAAGAAGCAAGACACTACTGATTAAATTGCAAACATCATTTGTGCATGAAACTCACCAGATCATTCATCGGGTCTTGGTCGGCGCGCCCTATTTGGTATTTTTCAACCTGGATGGAAGTCTGTCCATCCATATCGGCGTTGTCATATTGGTACTCCGTTATATCTCTCGCCGAGATTTGAGTGTACTCTCTGCAAACAGAAAATGAAAGGTTAAAAATATATTAATTGGCAAAAACACATTTCTCATTAACATATGGTTACGTTGTAATAAAAACTATCAATGGATGAAATTCTGTCATTTTTTCCAATGTATTAGAGATAGCAGATGATCGAAATTTTTAGCTGGCCTACAATGAACGCAATGACTAATCGTTATTGACATCTCGGGAAGTTTATGATGTGTTGCCTTACCTGAAGTTTGCAATGTGACCAGATAATTCTCAAGCACGCCTCAGTAAAATAATACTCCAACAAATGAACTAGAGAAATGCATTAAGCCTTATACTTACAACATATCAAACATCCCCGGGTCCACTTTCATACTGCGACTGGAGTTATTTTAGTGTAAATATCAAAGGCTGTTTAGAAAGATACGAATGCTGAAGGGAAGGACAGTCCTTTGCTGGGTGACGCTACCTATGCTGCTGCACACTCCATTGCGTCGGATCATTGACTGAACTGGAACCGTCACACTCGAGCATTAGTGCTGCTACTACCGCGTCAGTAAGATGACAGGGGGGCGGTCCCAATAAGCACTCCCCTCCCCATAGACCACTCAACACATTTGCCCACAAAACCTATTGTTCTGAAACCCTGCAGATCTGCAACATTAATGAAACTGGCTACAGGCCATATGCCCAGGTAGCGTGACTGTGTTTCATGATGGAGAACACATTGTTTTATGTCATTGGGGTGAAACAATGCCCTTCCGTATCCCCCTGCTGGATCAATATCGATGCACATGGCCTTGATCGATTAGATTTACCTGTGTAAAACCTTTGCTACGGGGTGTTTTATGTTTCCAGCATGATATCGTTACCATTCACCCCCAAAACTTAAAGGGAATGGAAGTCACACTTTGATGTCCTTATTGGAATAGTGTGCCCCAAAAAGATCAAATGCTTTAATGATTTCGGGAATATTGCTACACACTACCAAAGGGCCATAAATGTAACATTGTGATACTACATCATCTTTGCTAAGAAATATCGAAAGAATCCGGAAAATTGAAAGGTTCAATAGTTGCAATGAGAATAATAAGCACTGAGCAACCTTTACGAGGACACCTAACCTAGCTTAATCAGTACAGTTTCAAGTATTGAATCACTTATAAGTGTACTTTCTCTATTACTGCCTGATTTATTCATTCTAAACGACAATACATGTAATTGAAAGCATTCCTTGGAACGTGCCTTATCAAACAACCATCTGAAATCTAAATTGGGCCTTTTCGAACCGATTCAAGTGAACTCAAATCCGAGCCCTACAATCATGTCACAGAGCTCACGATGAACGATGTCCGATAAAAACACATTAAAAAAATATCGTTGTCGAAAAATGTGACCCAAGAACCAATTTAAGTGAGGTGGGCGTGTGTTTAATGTGCATGAAGCGCCTCTGTTCATACACTTTTTTCCTCCAGTGATCTTGATTACATCAGCGGTACTATTTTCTGATGAAAGAGGGCACGAAAATAAAGCACAATGTCTGCATCCTGTACAAAAGCAACCCAAACAACACTAACGATAGTCATACGTCCTTCCAACGTATTTTCTGTGTTGAAAAATGGCTGAATATGGACCTTTTATGATTTTTTTAAATAAGCAAAAATGTGCTCACCTTTGGAATACTGCATCACGTAAAACGTATGACTATCCGTGCAACATAATGTGAATAAAATTTGTACTCAGTGAGACAGACTAAAACGTACGAAGCGTACTTACCCAGTTTCGGTTACATCCCCCAGACTCTTCCATAAGTGATCAAACGTTTCTTGGGACAAAGGTATTCCGCTCAAACTTTCTTGAGAAGACATGTTGAATCTCTGCAAGGACACGAAAAATTATCTTGTCAGTCTACATCTAATTGCCATGTTGAAATCTCTGAATTCAATGATACTGATTTTAGGTTATCCTGGAAACTGGGCGAGCAACAACTGAAACAAACTGCACTCACTCTCGTTTATTCTTAAAACCGTCTTGTCAACATTTTGCTTTTCATAAAATCTGTTCACGTTGGCTGATGACACATACTATGTAACCATTTCTGTTCGCCAAGCGTTCAATAACCGCAAGAGATTACAACTCACCTTTCGAGTCTGGGTAGTGTGTAAGCTTGGAGATGGTGTGTACCCATATTCGTCACTAGAATCACATGCGAACAAGGCCCTTTTGCACAATTCCTTATGATCAACATATTCAGGCTTCATGTTTCTTTCAATTTAGCTGCTCAATTATTTATCAAACAACTGGCTCCTTTTGGCAATGCGTCAAGTACATTTACTACAGTACTATAACTGTATGACTGAGCAGTGCACTGATCAATGTGCACGTGTGACTTTCCAAGCACCACAACTCCTGTATTTGTCAACTTTTTGTTTCGCTATGGCTGCCTGATAACATTTCTGAGGACGAAATATGTATTGGTTTTCTCAAAATAAAGAAGTCAAAGAATACTATACGTGCCTGTCACTGTGGACAAGACTAAATCGATAATGCGTCTGATTCTAGAATGCCACCGTTAACATAGTGGATTTAGTGTTTAATATGCATGAGTCGCTAGATTCCTATTTGTGGAATGCCAATCTAAGCCACGGTCAATCTATTATGAAACGGCCACGCATGCCTGCGTGCGGGCACTTCAGTCACGGCTCATTTCAACTACTCGTCATAATGCTAATTCCCTTACTGGTACGTCTGCAATTGTCTTATTCGCAGTCCTAAATTCATAGCTCTTTTGCCTATAAAAGTAATGTTTGGGCACGGGTGAGAAAAAACAACAATTCGCAACCTCCAGGGAGCATCGAAACATCAAACAGCAGCAGGAACTTCAAAATGTTTGTCCCGTGGAGATAGCCCTAACTAATAAAATACCAATTGTGCGAGTTTACTTTTTGTACCGTTATTTTGCTACGTGTGCCATGAATCTGAGAATTGCAGCACCACAAGACACCCCTACACCCACAGAGATTCCTTATGGCCTACACGCTCAACATGATTTCATTTTAGCTTTAAAGCCGGATTATTAGCAAGAATAAATCCATACACAAAAGGATCAGAACTACAATTCAAATGTTACGATTGCGCAATTTTAGTGCCCGATCGGAGGTATTTCGTGTTTGTAAGGGGATGCAACTTACCCCTGCCCTTCTCATGGTTATTTTGAGCCAATCAGTGCCTGGCATGTAAGTAAGAATGAAAGGGCCAATAGGGGGCATCAGCAATGATGTCATTGGGGAACTGAGTATTTCGATTAATTCAAGCATATTCCTACACCTCCAAGTGTATTTCAGTAAATACCTCTGAATTTACTTGGAAATATGGGTTAAAACATAGGATGTTCCAATGCCTCAGGACAGCCAGGAATGCCGTTTCTGCAGGACACTATTATGGTGACTGAATATTCTGGTGCACCAATACCCTATATAAGTTGGTGTTGACTGTGTGACTCCAGGCAAGGCAGGCAGGCACCAGACTGTCATACAAGGAACTTGTCAGGGAGGGGAACTGAAACACCAAGGAGACGAGTGTGGTTGTGAACAACCTAAATTGGTATTTGGACAAATTGGAGTATCAGTTGTGACTACCTCTTGTATATTTTGTAATTTGTTTCACTGCAATTGTATTAGTAAGTACAGGCTCATTATCGAGATGTGTTTATTGTGCATTTTGTAGGGTTTCTTGTTCCAGAATAAGTCAGGACTTCTTGACCTACACACCCCTTGAGGGGAGCCACATGTATTAATATTTCAGAAGTCTTCAAACATGAAGCCTGGTGTATTTCCTTTCGATCACAACTCCATTGAGGGGATTTCCTAACTGTGGCCCAGTACACTGAGAATGCTCATGAACTACTACTGTCACCCCTGGGATAGTAAAGCTGATGGTAACTGCATCTCCTTACTGAGGCTGGGACTAGAAATATTAAAACTAGTGACATGTTTTACCTCCACAACTGCAAATCAATGTTGGTTTGTATTGTACATACAAATAGTGGTTCCTCAATCACCTAAACTAAATTTAGTTTGTCTTGATTTCAAATAAAACTATGCAGAATGATTATTTCAATTTCTACTTAATTTTTGGTAGGACTGTTCTTTAAACCAGTCACCTAGTCGATATGTGAAATTTACACACTTTCCTATTGGTTAAAACTAACTGTGATTTTCTTTCTGTTAGACTTAACTTGCAAAATTGAGCAAAGCCAAATCTAGCAAAGTTGAAATGTAGCAAGCTAAAATGATAGCTTAATTTGATGGTTGAAGTTTGAACATCTAAATTTTATCAACATGAGCAATTTAACTGAAAATCATGCTAAATCTAATTTGTTGAACACCGGCAAGCATTTAAAGCAGATTTAGTCAAATAGCATATTTCCGATATCATGGGCTTAAAGAAACTGCCGATTGAAGTATTGATTTTAACATACATCCATACATGATGGTTTTTACCTTCAAGTTGGGAAGGTGGCAGTGGTACAGTGTAGCAGTAGGCCAGGGAAGGCGAGAGGTTTGACAAAATCATGAAGAGAAAACCAATATATTTTCGAGTTTGTGAAATCAACATTTCCCAAAATTTTGGATGAACTCTCATAGCATCAGTGATATCAATACCTTTGGTACAAATACCTTTAATATGATTACCAACTAACATCATGAGCCAAAAATCATTAGCCACATTGACCAAAGGCTCTCTACATCCACACCAGACGGCAACGACGACTATAGCAGCCAATGACAATGAGCTGTCAGAATAGCAGTTTATCTGAGATGTCATTCACAAGAAACTTAACTAGATTTTTAACATCCCGTTCGTTATCTCAGTTTAATGATCATAACATTAAAAAGACAAATTCTCCAGACAAGTAACTCAGTTACTCAGCAGTTACTCAGTTCTTGTATTCAATTTTGTATGCCACACCAAAGTGAAAAATTATTTTGGAAAAACACGAAATTTTAAGAAA
>JBCAUG010030720.1:0-10274 GCA_038406175.1 Haplosyllis leylae
AGAAGTACTACAATAAACTACCACTGTACGGATACCTAATCAAATGTATTAGAGTTATCTATGTGGTACGCCAGGACAATCACACTTGCAGATATTTGGTATGTGTAACGTTACACCGTATCTCTGAAATAGTCGTAACACCGGACGTATCAATAATGGTACTCAACTTTTTGTAACGATGCCCATGAAACGACGTCGGTTGTCTTTTTTGTGTTCATGATTTGATTTGCAGTGAAGTATGGCCAGTGAGTACATAGAAGCCATTCCCAAACGTTCAGAACAACCTTAGGCTCAAGACGCTTCTTTAAAAATCAGCGTAACTGACGTGCCAAATAATCCTAAAATTGGATCAACGTCTAAAATCAGGTAACACATTGAACAGGTGCATGTGCATATGCCTGGTAAAGCAATCCAAAATATCAGGTAGTGAAAGTTTCAGGAGATGGCTCGTTGGTGTGAAAGCAATCGTTGCACCCTTCTCATCAGCCTTTGCACCCCTCACCAGCCTTCGCACCCTTTTCACCCTCTGGCTGGTGAGAAGGTGAAAAGGGTGTGAAGGCTGAGGAGAAGATGAAAAGTGTGTGAAGACTGGTCAGAAAGTGAAACGGGTGCAAAGGCTGGTGAGAAGGGGTGCAAAGGGTGTGAAGGGGTGCAAAGGCAGTCTAAACTGGGCTTTTGTATCCCACCACCTGTGAGAGCAAAAAGTTCAAATAAGTTCGATTACAAGATTTAGTGTTGAGGTGTCACCACCTCCAAGCAGAACCAACACCCTATCTACGTTCACGGAGTGGCAAATACCACAGGCCAAAATTTTGGGGGCAAAAAGACTAAACCAACCACTAAGGAGACTCTACCGAGCCACCAATCAGCAAACTTGGCTGTCCTTGAAAATAGCGGGAATTTTTTGTTGTTGTAAATTTTACTTCGTTTCTAGCTATCAGAGAATAAATACGTACTTAAAAACACACTCAAGCACTTGTTTCATTAACTATGATAAAATTCTGTCAGGACGGTTGAAGAAGCTCCTTTAGTTGTTTATTTTCGCAAACGTCTGCTGCAATGCTGCCTTCATTGTCTGTTGCTGTACGATCTGCGCCATAACTTAGTAAACATCTAATCACTGCTTCGTGCTCACAGAACGCAGCTACAACGAATATTTGACAATTAGAAATAAATCTGGTCTTTGTTAACTATACAGGACACTGTTCACATCAATTTCGTGGTGAAGGTTAGTTGTCTACACAAATCTGATAATGAAAGTAGGAGAATGCTACCACATGGGACCTAAATGTCGACAGCTACCAAGTACGGGGGTACTCGTAAAAAATTCTTCGTTGCCCCATATTGCAAAATAACTGTCACAAGACTTCCAAAAGAGAGTGTTGTGCAGTTAAAGTAAACTATAACTATTCCCTTAGAATTATTACTACACAGAGCCTACAACTTCATTGGCTGGTCACCTTTATTTTGGGTGGTTACCTCCTCCTTGCGGTAATTACAACTAACCGAAAATAGAGGATTACCGTATTCGTCTGTGTGTTCTCACTAAAGACTTTGATTGGTCACAAGTTTTACGAGTGACCATAATTTTTTATATATTCGTCAAAAAGTACTCTATTAGCTTTATTCAGCTCCCTATGGCACAGTGTTAACCCTTATCCTGCCGACCAAAATTTTCCACCTCTCCGCCTGCCGTCAAACAGTACTAAAGTGCTTTTTCAAACCTCTATCCATACCCTGCCAACAGTCACAAAATTGTACCCAACCATTTCCAACTGTACAGCCTGCCAAATGTATCAAAAGTTACATATAATTTTATGTATAATTTTTTGCATTTTTTATGTAATTTTCAGTCCTAAATGGTTAATCTTTCATTAGTAAACCTAAGGACCAGGACAAGTCTCCATCTCTAGTAAAATAAAGTGTTACAACCCTTCAAAACTGTGTAAAAACGTTGTGATTATCACCCCATAAACCCTGCACTTTCAGCACTGCATTTTTGACCCACATATGGGTACTCATTTTCCCATGAACTGCAAAAATCCATTTTCATTCAACATATAAAAATGAGCAGTGATAAGTACATTCCTCCAAGTGATGACGACTCATCGGATGAAGAAGTTTTTCAACATTTCCTGCAAAGGAATCAAGTCACTTCTTTTTCAAATCCAGAATACAAGCCTGCATCTTCAACTGCTGTTTATTCACAACTCGTGCCTGTTCAACTTTCTTCAACATGTGGTAAGAGAAATTGTCATTTCACATATTTGTATTGCTTATTTAGTTAAAAAAAATGAAAATACTACATGTATCTTCTTTTCAGATATACAGCCTACACCAACATCACCAAATGTCCAAACTCCTGTATCTCCCACACCCTCCAGCCCCACTCCTTCTATTCAACCAAATTTAGACTCAACCCCTATAATACCTATCCCACCACCCAGAAAATCACATTCCCCACAACCCAACACTTCTCCCACAACCCCTAAATCACCAATCCCCAAACCACCCCAAACTCCCACCCATCCTCATTCATCAACTTCTGAACCACTCCAAACTCCCACCCCTCCTCATTCACCAACCCCCGAACCACTCCAAACTCCCACCCCCCTCGTTCACCCTTACCTGAAAATCCTCAAATGCCCACCCCCCTTTATTCACCTCAACCCAGTAATCCCGACATATCATCCAATGAGAGTGACAATGATTATGGAATATCTCTTGAACGGCCACCCTCAAGACCCTGAAGATTTCTTCGAAGCTTTGTTCATGTCACATATGTTCACCATCATGGCTGAAGAAATGAACAAATACACACAGAGAAAAGCACAAAGAAGTAAGTTATTTTCATAATATTTATTTTTTTCAAGGAACCTGAGATTATGATACATTTATTGACTAGAGAAGCATTCATTTTGTATTGAAAATGACTTTCCTTTTCCTGTTCAAATTCCAGTTACAATTTTACAAACATTCTTTGAAAACAAAAATTCTGGAACAAAAATTCTGGTTACAGTTACTTCAAAAATTCCAGTTACAATTTTCCAAAACATTCTTTCAAAACAAATATTCTGGAACAAAAACTCTGGTTACAGTTAGTTCAAAAATTCCGGTTACAATTTTACAAAACATTCTTTCAAAACAAAAGTTCCGGTTACAATTTTACAAAACATTCTTTCAAAAACAAAAATTCCGGTTACAATTTTACAAAACATTCTTTCAAAATAAAAATTCTGGTTACAGTTCAAAAATTCTGGTTACAATTTTACAAAACATTCTGAACTTACTACACAAACTTGAGGTAATTTTGGTTGTTCAGTCTAATAAAAAGTTCAATCAAAATTTAAAATAATATTTTAAAATCAAAAGTGTACTTTCCTGTGGGAAAAGTAAAATTTCCTGTAAGAAAAGTCAAATTGTCTATGGGAAAATGAAATTTTCTGTGGGAAAAGTTATTCCAATAACAAAAAGTTCTGTGCTTCACATACAAGGTAAACATTATCACATGAAAAAATAACACAGATGCTTGAGCAAAATTCCGTTTGAAACATGATTACAATTTGTAAAACAAACATTCTGATATGCAAAGTACGTACAAAGGTTCTTGTCTAAACAAAAACTAGTGGGAAAGGTAATTACAATAACAAAAATTTCCACCCCTCAAATAGATAGAGAAACAAAATATTCTTAGATCTCCTCCATTACTGATTGTCTTGCAAAAGAAAAACTGAACATCCTCCCATAACTGATTGTCTTACAAACCAAAAAACTAAACATTTGGTGGTTTGTGACGTTCCATACCAGCTTCGACTACTCGACACAGCTCCTCAGACATCGGAACATTGGACTCATAAACCTGTCTGTATCTGTCATAGAGCTGTTGATTTACCACATCATCATGGTCAGCAGGATCTTCTCCCTCAATTGTTTTTGGCAATACATGTAGTCCTTCTGGTGATCAATACGTCATCTCGACTGCAAATCGGAATTGTCTGCAGAACTAAAGTTGGGTTCCACCCAACCAGACTTACAAGTAGCCTCGTGGTTACAGCATTGCAGATTATGCCAACTACATACCATATAATACCCATGAAAATTCTGATTTCTGACTGGAGACCTTTCCAAGTTTTTGAATTTGTTTGTCAGTTTCTGCAAACTCATGTCCATTTACTGAAAATCCTGGTGGTAGCTTCAAATCTTCTGCATCTTTCTCGAGGTCATTGTTTATGTTTGAGATAGGTGCAAGTTGGAATTTCCTCAACTCATGGTAACAAGTCTGGACAAAAGCTGCCCCATCCACTAACCAGCTATTGTAGAATGTGAAAGAATTGTTCATTGTCATCAAAGCCAGAGCTTCATTTTTGAATGCCAACTGGTCAAGTGAATGGAAAACCAGTATGGCTTTTTCATAATACTCTAATTGTGAACCTATGCACTCTCCATCTAGCAATCTAGCACCACTATATGTCATATTGAAGTCAAAAGTATGGGCTCTCGTTGGTCTAGGAATAGGAAAGTCCACATTTGGTAGTTTTTTACTGACAATTTCATGTACTTTCTCATCATGACGGTCACCTCTGAACTTCATATGGTCCAGGTAAAGTACTTGTGCACCGGTAACAGAACTTCAATTCCTTTTGTGATGTCATAAATTCTACATAAGACATGTCATGGTGCTCATGTCTATGTCCAGTCTGCACATTTCCCTCAACTCAGTAAAGTCAACATCAATTAATGCACCTGTTGAAGCATTGTCTAGGTACGAAAGCATTGAAGTCATCTCGCACATCATTGCTCCTAAATGAGCATCATGAGAGTTCCAATTTTTACACACTTGGTATGTACTTATCGCATTCAACAACAGTCTAGCCATGTAACCACAGGAGATCTGTGCACAGGAATGATTGAATTTGTCACAAATGTCCTATTGTGTGCCTGCTAACTTAGGATTAGTGTTCTGGAGTTGTGCAATTTTGTTGTTTATTTCGAGGACACACAAAGCCTTGCTGGATTTTACAATTTTGATCACTTTACAAATGCAGGCATCATGCATCAGGGGTAATTGAGGAATGTACTTGTTGATACTTGCACCATACTTGAATTCAAAAAGAGCTAATGTTTTTACCATAGCCCTATTCAAAAGTTTTCTTATTTGTATCTGGACTAGATCCCTGTAATCTTTAGATGTCATTACATTGTCATTACATCTTCATTACATTACCATTTCCACTGGTCCACATTGTAGATTTCACCACATTTTGTTGGATGTCTCTTGATTCGAATTTTGGCAGGGAGGGGATTTGAACCAGGAGAAACCAAAGCCTGTAGCATTGTCCATCTTGGTGAGCACTGAGGGCAAAAAAAACCAGCATAAGTTACCTAAATACCGAGCAACCATGAAGTGACCGAAGTGGGCAACAGTCATGGTTGAGTGACCTACCCACTGAGTGCCCCCCGCCAGGGTGTGCCACTAACTGTTATACTTGTTACTTAAGCTACTCGTTAGCCCAGTCAGGCATGATTTTATGTATTGCATGAAGAACCTGTAAATATCAACAGAAATACTACAATAAACCACCACTGTACATATACCTCACCAATGTATTAGAGTTATCGATACAGACTGCCGAGACAATCACACACATGCAGATATTGGTATGTCAAATGTATACGGAACAGTCTTAATATAACCGTATCAAGAGACGTATCAACTGGTGCTGTAATGACCAGGATCTTGCAACCTGTGGTATCAGAAGGCAGAAAACAATACAGTGAATAAGAGGAGAGAAAAAGAACAATTTTTTTTCTTTCTATCAAACTTTGCTGCAACATACAGCAGAAATTCAAATTCAAACTTTGCTCAATCAAAAACGGTTTGGAGAAAAACAAACAACAAGAGATTATCTCAAAGAGCAAAGAACCACTCAAGGAGTTAATCTCAAAAAGTGCGAAAGCACACAGAACAATACATTGGCAGCTGATACCAATTATCAGCCAGCTGCCAATTACCAACACCTAACACAATGATTGGAGTTCAACACCAACACACATCAGACCAGTTCAGAGAGCTGGAACAAGTGGGAAAAGCTCTTCTAAGACACCTATTAACATCACCAGTGGAAGAGGTAGACTTCCCTCCAGAGGAAGAACCAAAATTCCACAAGAAAAGAAACCTAAGCATGACCCAACACGTACATCACCCAACACCCACCAACCCAACTCAAACCAGGTGATGTCATCATAGTCGATCTGGGAGATACTTCACTGTACTACTGTTGGCACTCGGAGAGAAAAGCATACATCCGAATCAAAGATCCACCCAGGGATCAAACAACTAAGTACTGCACTACATGTCAAGGATGCCACATCATCCGCGAAAGATTAATCAAAGTTGACACACTACTGGCTTTCACATCAGAACAGCGTCATCCATGTGTGAGAAAATACAATCAGGTATCAGAAATGTGATATCAGAAGAACAACTGGCAGGTGAAGTCCAAGACTACCAATGCTACGTTGACTTAGTAAAAACAATTGTTGAAAAAATTAACTCAGTAAATGATCAAGACATATTACCAGAAAATGTAACAACAGAAAAAGACAAGATTAACAGTTTGGTTGAATGTATGTGAGAAATTGGCATGATGCCAAAATGCAGGCTTCTCACAAATGCAGTATCAAGCAAAGACTTTAAAACAGCTCACGAGGATGCAGAATTACTGTCTTCAGCCCAACAATTATTGGACAATGCAATAACTAGTGACCAGGCCATGGCAGAATGGACCACAGCCAACCAGGCTGACACCTGAAAGAGGAACAGGGCTAGGCTCAAGGAACAGTGGTCAGCAAAATACACAGACTTTCCAACCATCACAAGACCTACAAAGGAGGAAGTGAAGGACTCAGATGCTGGATCAGTGCTATCATTCCAATCAGGAACCATGACAGCATACCCACCTACTCAGGAGAAACCAAGCACAGTTCACATGGACATATCCAGGCAAATGATTGAGAACATACCGAGATTCGATGGTAAACAAGGTAATGTCAACCAATTCATTAGTCAAATCGAATCATACTCCAAGCTATATGGCACTTGCAAAGTAGAACTCACCCCATTATGCACACTCGGCAGACCACATGAAACCGTCAGTGAATACTGCACCAGGGCAAAAACACTACTGAAAGCAAAAAGTCAATCACACTCACACTGGCACCTGGATTACGATCAAATAGAAGCATACTACATAGTCAAAGGATTACGCCCATACAAACTAAGAAGCAAGTTGCTATACAAGGTGATGAACTATACCTCATAAAAAGACCTGTTTGACAACATGGAGAAATTGTGGATCGAGAACTACCATGCAGAAGATGACTTTGCCGAAACTCAGAAAAACAGTGGCAGTCAATGCGATTCAGAGCAAACAGAAGCAACTCAAGTCAACCCTGATGAAGAGGCGCTTATACAAGAGGTTAACATGGTATTCCAAAGGTATGGCAAACAAGCACCCCCACAGTTCCAAACCCACACATATGGAAACAGGCTGCCAAACCCAAAGTTCCAACACAGCAGGCAAAACCACCAAAACAGCTCCTGCCCCAGGCACCAAAATACAATGGTGGCAAACCAAGTATACACATTTAATGGCACAAACCCCCACCCAAACATGACATATGCACCAGGCAACTTCAACACAGGACCTGTTAACCAGAGCTGGGGACCACAACTTCCTACACATATGAACTTACCACAAAACTGTGTATACCCCCCAGGAAACTACAACCAACAACCAGGGTTCAACAGCTTCGCACAACCTGAAGCAAAAACGACAACCAAAAATGCTGAGACATTACTGGAACACCTTAAAAACCTCCTCAGCAACTACAAAGGCATGTCACACCAAGTACAAGAGGTACAAACAGCAATACCTTCCTGTGGCACATGGGACATGGATCCAAGCATATATATGTAGAATATATGACATCAGGAAAGGAACAAAGTTCTGTTACCGGTGCACAAGTACTTTACCTGGACCACATGAAGTTCAGAGGAAATGATCATGATGAGAAAGTATGTGAAATTTTCAGTAAAAATCTGCCAAATGTCATATTTCCTGTTCCTAGACCAATGAGGGCCCATACTTTTGACTTCAATATGTCATATGGTGGTGCTAGATTGCTAGATGGAGAGTGCAAAGGATTACAATTAGAGCATGAAAAGGCCATACTGGTTTTCCATTCACTTGACCAGTTGGCATTCTGGTTAGTGGATGGAGGATCTTATGTCTAGACTTGTTACTACAAGTTGAGGAAATTCAAACTTGGGCCCATCTCAAACCTACAAAATGACCTCAAGAAAGACGCAGAACATTTGAAGCTACCACCAGCATTTACAGTGAATGGATATGAGCTTGCAGAAACTGACAAAAAGGTTCAAGAAGCTTAGGAAGGTCTCTGGTCAGAAATCAGAATTTTCATGGGAGTTATCTTGTATGCAGTTGACATAATCTGTGATGCTGTAAGTAACATGGACCCACAGAACATAGTTGAGAACCGCCAGGCTGCTTACACTTCTGGTTGGCTAGAACCCAACTTTACTGCAACAGACAATTCTGACTTGAAGTCAAAACAACCTATCAAGAACCAGGAGGACTACATCTATTGCCAAAAAACAATGGAGGGAGAAGATACTGCTGACCATGATGAAATGGTAAATAGACAGCTCTACAAGGGATTCAAACAGGTTTATGAGTCAAGTGTTCTGATGTCTGATGAGCTGTGTGAAGCAGTCGAATATGGTTTGGAACATCACAAACCACCAAATGTTTAGTTTTTGGTTTGTAAGACAATCAGTAATGGGAGCATGTTCAGTTTTTCATTTGCAAGACAATCAGTAATGGAGCAGAGAATCTCTAAGAATATTGTGTTTCTTTTCCTATTTGAGGATCAGAAATTTTTGTTATTGTAATGACCTTTTCCACTAGATTTTGTTTAGATAAGAACCTTTGTAATTAGTTTGCATATCAGAATGTTTGTTTTACATAATTGTAATCACATTTCGAACAGAATTTTACTCAAGCATCTTTGTTACTTTTTCATGTGATAATGTTTACCTTGTATTTGAAGCACAGAACTTTTTGTTATTGGAATGACTTTCCCACAGACAATTTGACTTTGTACACAGAAAATTTTACTTTTCCCACAGGAAATTGCACTTTGCATCTTAAACTGTTATTTGTTTTATTTTGATTGAACTTTTTATTACACTGAACAACTGAAATTACCTCAAGTGTGTGTAGTAAGTTCAGAGTTTTTGTAAAATTGTAACTGGAATTTTTGAACTGTAACCAGAATTTTTGTTTTGAAAGAATGTTTTGTGTAAAATTGTAACCGGAATTTTTGAACTGTGACCAGAATTTTTGTTTTGAAAGAATGTTTTGTCAAATTGTAAACCAGAATTTTTGTTTTGAAAGAATGTTTTGTGTAAAATTGTAACCGGAATTTTTTAACTGTAACCAGAATTTTTGTTTTGAAAGAATGTTTTGTCAAATTGTAACCGGAATTTTTGTTTTGAAAGAATGTTTTGTGTAAAATTGTAACTGGAATTTTTGAACTGTGACCAGAATTTTTGTTTTGAAAGAATGTTTTGTAAAATTGTAACTGGAATTTTTGAACTGTAACTAGAATTTTTGATTTGAAAAAATGTTTTGTAAAATTGTATGTGGGAATTTTTGATTTCTAGGAATTTTGGATGTAAAATTGTAACTGGAATTTGAACAGGAAAAGGAAAGTCATTTACAGTACAAAATGAGTGCTTCTCTAGTCAGTGAATGTATCATAATCTCAGGTTCCTTGAAAAAAGACATTTTGTTACTACTAAATAAATATTATGAAAATAACTTACCTCTCTGTGCTTTTCTGTGTGCGTATTTGTTCGTTTCTTTGGCTATGATGGTGAACATATGTGAAATGAACAAAGCTTCGAAGAAATGTTCAGGGTTGTTTTTAGTTGGATTGAGAAGGCACTGCTGAAACCCAGTGTAAGGGGCAATGATAGGCCCTGTATCTTCCTCAAGCCACAGCTAACCAATTTCAAAATCTTCTTCGTGTTCTGTGTCCCAGGGAAAATTTACCATGGGTCTTGAGGGTGGCCGTTCAAGAGGTATTCCATACTCATCATCACTTTCATCAGACGATATGTCGGGACTACTGAGTTGAGGTGAATGAGGGGGGCTGAGGATTGGGGGAGGTTCGGGAGAACTAGGGGG
>JBCAUG010030731.1:0-10273 GCA_038406175.1 Haplosyllis leylae
CAATTTGACATATTTTTGACATTTTGACACAGACATATAACTTAAACCACCTCAGCCCATCACAGGGCTATTTTTCTGTATGAGCAGCAAACCAGAACTTTGATAAATGGTATTCCAGATTCTCTTCAGTGTATGAGAAAAAGTCATTGTTTGTCTCTCCTACCTCAGTAAGGTACAACTTAAAGGCCATCTCTGCCTTCTTTTCATTCTTAAGACTGTTCTTATTTTGTAGAATTATCTGTTTTTTCTTCTGCTCATCATAACTTAAAATTTTGAAACGTTTTTGTTTTGTTTCTGACATTTTTTTTTTGTTTTTTTTCATCTGCTGTCAAAGACGCAGCTTCCTTATTGATTTTTCTATTGGCTGGCTATGTCACATGATGCAGCCAGCCAATAGACTTCAGACAGTCTTCAAGTCTATGAGTAGACTTGAGAAAATCTCCTGAGCCTACTTATAGGCTCGAGTAATTACTGAAAATTAGGTAAACTCAGTGAAAACATACGAGTAATTGACCAATAAGAAGCTTGGCTTGCGCCCCGGTATGAGACAATGTGAATGATTTACTTTCATTGTCATTAAGAAATTTCTCAAAGAAAAGGTATCTGTTTTTGTGACGAACAACAAAGTCAACAAGAATAATTCCACTTGTAATGTGGACGAATTTCTTCGGAAGATTGGTTCCGAAGAAAAAAAACTTCTGCTGGAACAGTTGGGCAGTGTGGGGGATGATTTATTACAATGTCTAAGGCAGTCTGGTGCAAATCCTGTGACAGTAATTCTTTATTTGTGTTTTCTTTTGGGATTATGACTTTTTATATGGAGTAAACAGATTTTATTGCAAAAGATATTCACTTGTTTTCTTTTGAATGTTCATCCATGCATTCCTGTTAATTGTTCTCTGTGTGTCTTATTAGTTCATAGTTTTTTCCTCTTAACATTCTATGTCTAGGATATCAGCTGGTCCCACTGTCCTTGAGTCGTGGAATGTGATTAGTATTTACCAAGTCACTCATCTGAGAGTAAATTCACGGGAAAGTTGATAGTTAGAAGTTTGATGAGATCATCACAAGACCACAGACATACGTATTCTGTTGTTCCATGTATTCAGCGAACACATCGTGAAGATTTTCAAACTTCAACAATAGGATTGTCTAGTGATTATTTTCATAAAGAATAGTTTTCAGTAGCAAATTTAGACATTTTATGGCCAAGATACAAAGGAACAGTACTGACCATTAAATTTAAAGAACTTTCGAAACTTTTGGCTAAACCGGACTGGACTTCCGAAATACTGTTGTAAATTTTGGAAGAAAATCTGCTGACTGCAGAGACTGCCTGTATAGATGGAGACATCAGATTGTTACATTATACAAATACGGGAAGAAAACTACTTTGAGGGCGTAGACACCACTTTAAACAGAAATGATGGAAGAGTTACATTTTGTTTTGTACGTAAACAACTAAATATTATGGCTCTTTACTGTATTCGAAAAATACTCTTCTTCCTCAGTTCTGGTTCGGTCGTTGACACGTAAACATTCTTGTTCAAAATACGTCCGCAATGTGAGTATGGCAGATGCCATTTTCATCACATTTTAAAGGGAGTTCTCACAGAACAGAGCAGAGTAAATCTTTTGTACTTTTAGCATTTGACCAAAATTCAAGTGATTTTTGTGTCCCACGAGCTATTTCTCAGACGAAATGGCGAATTTGCATTAAATGTACCGGTTCTGATAATCAAACGGATATGCTTGTTCACTGGTGAGTGAAGATCTATCATTTGTACTCCAGTCTCCAGTTGCATTGACGCTACCGCCATTTGAAATCCTCAGTCCCCCCATTTCACTACAAGCGTGAAAGTGATATTACAGTTTTTGTGTGTGAACTTCATATTTGTTTCTACTTTGGGTCTTTCAGGGGTGTCATTTTTTCTTTCCATGGAAAGTGAGCAAAATCTTATGTCTCGACAGGGCAAAAGGGTAGTTTTGCAAACAAGTAAAAGGATAAAATTGTGCAGCAACCCACGATGATCTGGTTCATCAATCTAATAGGCAGCGACTACACTCTTACCAAATTGCACTTCCATTTCTAAATATCTCCTTGCACATTTCGAGAACCTATCTTGAGAATTCAAGAAGTGAACGTGGTAAGATAATGATATTGTACTTTTCGATGACCCTAGCTGATCTGTTGTATTGATCTGGGGCCGTATGGTTTATGTTACGGTATCAATTCAATAATTGCCAGCATACTAGCCATAATATCATCCAGGTATCTAAATCCACTAATAATGTTATTTTGGTCTGAATTTCATGGTGTTGTCTTCCACTTTCCAATAAGACTGTTGACCGTATGAACAGAACAGTGTGACAGAGTTGTGTTGAATTCTAAATCTGCCTGTTGTAAAAATATACCAAACTTATAGAGACAAACGCTTATATTCACGAGGTTTGCCCTTGCATCTTTGGATTACTCGAAAATGGTCTGAAGTTCATATCGAGTGGGCAATCGATGGAATACAATCATCCTTGACTAATTAATTGTCTATATCAAGTTCGGTTAGCTGTGAGAGATAACCGACGAGGGAATAATTGATCTAATTGTGTGGGCATGTGTGGCCAACAGTGGGTTTGGATGACGCTTTGGGACGATGTGCTTGATGAGTCTCTGTCAATGTAATATTAAACCAAGGCATGATCTATTTAACATCCAAGGAAATATTTCCATACTCATAATAAGAATGGAAAGATGAAACCTGACCTAGCAAAGCACTTCAAAAATTATTTTTGCTATGGTTGAACAAGCCAAGGGAGTATTGAAAAAATCTTTAAAATGTTTTCGCCTTTGTTCATCCAAAGTTGACTGTAATTGATAAGCATGCAATTTTAGCTGCATATTACACCCAAAGCATAGATTAAACCTTCACGCACTACTTCTCCGAAGTAGATAATTTGTAAGTTTTAGGAGACGTAATCTTTTTTTCAACAGTATATCTTTGGACAGTTAGCGACAAAAATGTCTGGTGTGTCGTAAATTACAAATTTACCTGACAAAGGCGCTTAGTAGGGGGTCGATAAATTGAAGGTGAACGCTTTAAAATAAAATAGCGACATGAATCGTAAGGAAAGATACTTACTTACCACTGCTGTTCATCGAAAGAGACCCTTTTACTTGGGCTTTTTTGTGGAAAATGATTACTTTCAATTTCAATTCCTATTCCATGTAAGTCAGATTACTGGTTCCTCCAAGGAACTAGATGCCAGAGGAAAGACTATCAGAGTTGAAATCTGGCTACACCCTTCTGCCTGTAATCTGCAGTTGTTCTTGCGCTGATCTGGTCTACATTTTCTTCGAACACTGTCTTAACAACCAATGGAGAAAGAAAAACTACGAATTCTTGTAAGCCTTCAAGATTTCACTCCTCAGGCTATTGGTAGTATTGCGAAATGTTTCTGGATTTCAATGTGCCGTTATTCCTTTACAGAGTTGTCCTGACTGTCCCAAGTATGTCGCTAGTAGACAGTTAAGTCTGAGAGTAGTGATGAAGTGCCTTTAAAATTACTAGGGAAACTGTTTGATAGTTTTAGGATCCAGGTGACCTCAAATATTTAAGTCCTATTTTAGATGCGACATTTATAATTCTCAGGGTCTATCAATCCCACAACACACATTGATTACATTCTTCAGCTTTCAAGACTCTCAGGGGGACGCATTGTAAAGTGGACCCAGTTTTCCATCTGTGGATTTCATTTGTCTTCTGAGTGTGAAAGTGTCGAAGTAGTTGAATACGCATGTGTTGCATGACCAAGGGTAATGTATGTTGCCCTAATCTCAATTGTTGGTCCACAAACTATTTAGTAACATATTTGCGATTGTGTTAACGTGGTTAACCTGTGACATCAATCATAAAGACACTGCTGTTCGAGTAATTCAGTCTGAATTGTCGTACCCAGACCACCACGAAACCCTCATGATTTGTAATGTGTACCCACAATGATGTTGCATGGACCAGAGTGAGACAGACTTTCCCGGGCCCAAAGTAAGTAGCCATTTCGGAGGAAAAACCCAAATACATACTCTTATACGAAGAAAATGTTTGCGTTTGCAGGGTAGTACAAAATTGTCCTACTTTTGTCACACACTGATTTATGTTTACTAGAGAAAATGAAACGGAATAATGTTACGATATGTAACAACATCATGTTGCATAATGTACACATGGCAGCAGCCAGATACAACTGCTTTAATAATGTCAGAACATTGCTTTAACCAAGTCAAGAAGATGGAGATGCAAATCTTGATCAGATTACACATTAATTGATGAGCAAACATAATCAAGAAGCAATGTAATCACACAAAGACGAGCCATCTCACATCCAGATTCGTGTGGCACATTCCAAATGATCCCTCTTCGACTTATCTGTTCCGGAAAGAAATTACTGTGGCTTCAAGAAATGGCATTGTTTTGTTCTCAGTCGCACCGCGTCACGGGTAGAGAGACTTATCTGGTCACTATAGTGTCTGTGCATACGGTTGGCTATACTTGGTTGTATGTTTGTGGCCACTTTCAAAATTTCAAAAAAATTATGGGATACCAAAAAATCTAAAACCGAAATGTGTTTCAGGCCAGTCTGAGCAACTTTGATTTTTCACCTCCCCCTCTCCACACACACACACACACACACACACACACACACACACACACAAATGCGATTACACCATATTTTGGCTTGATACAAATTCGGACCGAATTCTATTTTTCCTTGTCATCTCACTTTTCATCTCTTCTTTACTTTTCATCTATTCATCTCACTTCATACACTTAACAATGGTATTAATTACAAGCAAACTCAAAGGTGTTGCGACACAATGCTGATCAGCATTCTTGTTGCTCTTTCTCTCCCAAAATGTTTGTTCCACAGAAGAAAGTGGTCCCATAAGAACGATGAACGAAACCTGATGCATGCTCATGAATGGTTTAATTCCAAAATTTCTAACCTTTTTTGAAAAGTCAGTTGCTCTGCTTTCAAGTAACTGGAAAGAAGAAGTATTTGTAACCATATTTTCCGAAATATTTATTTCTTTGACCGGAGTCTAAAAGCATGGACAATTTTAGGTATTTTCACCATTGTCTGGCGATGTTACTACGATTTATTGAGAAGGATCAGCATGGCCGTATTAAATGTCCGTCTTTATAGACCTTAGATACACATATTCGAGTATCACTTTCAATACATCACCAAATAGTGTCATTTGGAGCGCCAGTGTTTGTATTGGCTCACAATTTTGCCATTCGTGTTTGCATGAATAGCGCCGAGGATAACCAAAATAAAATGATATGGTTTCCTTGTTAAAAACAATTTGTAGATGTAAGAATTGTTACTTTTTGACACTTCAAGTGTTCTGGTTAATCGTATGGTATGTTGCAAAAACATTTGCAGTAAATATTTCCTACGATTTCAACTGAATGAAAAGGTAGTATGGGGAATAATTATTGCACAAATCACCTGCACTGATTGTAAACTTTTTCACGACCACCCGGAATGCTACTCTTTATTTGTTGTCTTTCCGTAAAAAGTTTTCTTTTTCAACAAAATCGAGCAAAATCTGCAACAGTGTTTCGTATTACCGGCTCCGTGTTTAATGTTTATGACACACTGTAAATATAGGCAAGGGCATTTCTACCTGCGACATCTCTTAACCCTAACGTGCTCATAAGCGACTAAGTCAGAGTTTATGACCTCGACGCCTTTAAATGGTCACAGGTGGCATTACATAAGGAAATGAATAACTTATCTATTTAATTTATCACAATTTTGTGTGAATCTTACTCCAGACACTGAGTCTGTCATTGCATACGTACCAAAATTAATCTATTTAAAAGACATGCGCATGGGTAACAACTTTTCATTGACAAAGTGCAGAATCAAGAACTGGCTCGGAAATCTGTAATAATAATGACAATATCATGTGTATTTTTACAAAATTTCCTTAATTCAGTTTACAAGAGAGCATTGTAATTGGATGATAGGGCTAACCAATACCTTATACCAGAAGGAACAATGGGAGATGTCCCCAGATCACTTTCAACCCCAAGAAGAATTTACCAATTAGCTTTTGGGAGCTTAGCAAACAAATAATGACAATATCCCAATTTACCACAAAACCTTCGATTTTAGGAGCCCTCCATTCACGAAAGGGTTAAGTCTTTCTGCACTACATGTGGGTTCAGTGCTTTCAAATGAATTACAAGAAATGGAAGGTCTCTTGATATTGGAAGAATTGAAATCCACAATACAGACTTATACTTGCACGTCGGTGAAAATTCCCTTTTGTCTTTACCGGTACATGTGTGAGATCACAATCGAGGTTTTCGTGCACAACACAAATCTGACGTTTTTGTACAATATTGACATCGAGGGGTTTTACAAATAAAGTTGCCCCCAATGGGAATTGAACTCACAACACTAACCATCACTGGTTTTGGAGGCCAATGCTCATCCAACTCTGTTAATCTGTCATGCCTTGCCAGTCTCAGGATGTCAGTCCCTTATGAAGTCATGTTCTATTGAATCTAGAAATGATCTAAGTCCAAAAAATGATGTCAAGCATGAAACAAAGTTCAGTTTAAGATCCTCCAGTTTAAGGATCGTCTATTCAACATATGTCTCGGTGGCAGAATAGAATAAAGCATCTGACTTCTAACCAGTGATGGTCAGTGTTTTGAGTTCAAATCCCACTGGAGGCAACTTTTTTGCTGAAACTTTTTAAAATCCCTTGATGTCAATTTTGTACAAACATGCCAGATTTGTGTTGTAAACGAAAACTTTGAATGATGAGTTCTTGCTTCCCACGGCTGTGATGTTGTTACTACTTTTGTATATATTGTGTGGGGAGGTAGATTTTGAGACTCTGAATGTACCCTATGCATTTGATTAGCATCACCTTTTTCATAGTTTAGTCAATTTTGCGAGTGATTCAAAGAAACATTCGTATTACTGTAAAGCTATTTTCTTTCTGATGTCAACTTGACTAATTGCATGAAATGAAACTAGAGACTGTAATCTCAGCAATAGAGTATAAATTATATTATTATGGCGTTATTTAATCATGTGAGAGATTTTATCAGACATACATCATTCTTTTGCTGGTACTTGACACCAGTTTGTTTGCAACATTGGAACTTATAATACTTATAGTCAGGTAGATTAAGTACATTGTAAGAGATAAGAATGTAAGGTTTGCGTAATGTGTAGCTTGCATCACAAGATCTTTCTGCAATGTGCACAATCTTGTGGGTATGGATGATACACAATGTCCACCATCAATGAACACAGGTATCAAAATGTAGCATTAATGCATTTTTGCATTCATTTTTTCCACCCGTATGGTTCGTGTGTTTGCTTCGCTTCAGACTGATTGCACAGGGCAGACATTGGTATCATTTTTTACAGTGTCATATTTTACATAATTAGAAAAAGTGGCTGGAGGGTTTTTAGTACTTTTCAGGCCAGCAAACTCTTTGATGCTAGTAATTAATGTGCACCTTCGTGACCTTTCATAGGTATTGCCATTGTGTGCCACAACATGCAAAAAAACAAAAGGAGTGCCATGTTGATTTAAGGAGAGACGAGGGCCACTTAATTAGTCTGCTAAATGTACATCAACACAAACATGGTGAAATTGCCGTCTGTGTTTCATACCATCATGATGTAAAACTGAATGACAGGAATCCACATCAACAGTTTCACAGAGATCTCATTTTTTGTGCATAAAATCAAAATATGGCCTAAAATGCTAATAACACACACAGCTATTATGGTAAAATGTATTGAATATACAACTTTTGTACATTCAAGAAAACTTAATTCTGTTGCTAATGGGGTATGATTTGAAGTGGATTTATAGTCGTGTGGCGTGTTTTGTGAGAGATCCATCAAAAATCGAAAAGGAAAGGATCGAATGCCTTTTTGGCGGAGAGCTAATGGTAAACTTCCAAAGGGCAACGTGTAGGCCAACTTGAAAGATATTTCAGAGTAAGAACGTGCTCCTGCATAACCGCAAGAGGCGTACCGCCCGATGTGCAGAGGGACTCACTCTTCTGTACTGTCCGCGGGGCGGGAGGGGGGGGGGTTCCCTAGTCACAGCTGGGGGAAGGGGTACCACAGTCCCAGCCAGGGGTTACCCCTGTCTCAGCTGGGGTACCTCTCCAGAAAGGACCTGGGACCAGAGTCCCTGGGACTGGGATACTCCCTCCCCAGTGTGAACTGACAAACAACCTGAAAATATAAACTACCGTCGTACTTTGTACGCGGGCGCTGAAGATGAAATCAATTTATTATTATTATTATAATTACTAGAAATACCCAGCTGGCAAAGCAACCCTGGACTTTCAGTCTATAGCCCTTACCCCTTTTTCTGTTGTCACCTTATCCCCGACGACCATCTTCTCAGCAAGGGGAAACACATTTGATTTTTTGTTTGCATTGAGATACCTTCTGCGGGATTACCATTGCAAGGTGAAAACACAGGGAATTTATTCAAACCAATTAAAAATATGTTTTTCCAACACAGGGTAAAGTTTTAAAAAAAAGGGAACCAGGGTTGTGGCAGGATGTTTTGACAACAAATTGGTGATTGCACTAGAATAACGTTATTCCACTCTATTGTATTGATCATTGCAGTTTTGATTAGTTGTAGTATGTTCCCTGATTGTAGGTGGTGGTGTGAGCCATTTTTACTACACAAAAGCATGGGGAAAACTCAGAGTACAGGAACAACACAGGGAAAATACGGAGGGTTTTATCTTGATCAGGATGTGACAGCACTGCCCTGGGAAAAACTCGTCGATTTTCCTGTACCTTTGTAATGTGTTAGAGTCATTGGCATCGGTACTGCTTCAATTTACTCAGAAAATAATAAGAAAGATTAATATGACAAAAAAAAGGAACGATAGTATATCAGAGAAAGGAAAAGATATGTTTCATTGTGAGTTTGAGGCCTTAGGCTGCCACATCCAATGCAAACTCATTCAGGAGATTGGCTTCCAGAAGAATACTTCAATTTGAACATTGTGTTAGATAATTGATCACAATCTTAAGATAAATTACCTCTCACAGGAAGAAACGTTTTCAGTTTTAAATATTATGAGATACACTTGGTTAAGGCAGGATTTCTTGGGTTGAAGAGCCTTTGGGTTTTTGTAGCAATTTTGGGCTCAGCCCAGTAATGAAATGAAGATATTCCACCAGGCTCCATTGTATTTGTCATTGAAGTTGACAGTTTAGGAGTATATGACTCTGCTGGGTGGTGCTGGTAGTGGAATTTGTTACTTTTATGTCAAAAAGAACCAGAGTAAAGTGCAGAATATTATGGCAACCCTTGTTAAGTAATATAAATCACACATCAAAGAATAAAAGAAAAAGAATCTTCAGACATTAACCGGGCTCTCATTGCCTCTGAGAAAAAATGAGTGAAGGATTTCTAGTCAGGGAACAGATCATGGTATTTTCTAATATTATTAAAAATCATGCAAATGCAGCGAATCCTCGAGAAATCATTTACACCTCGCTTTTGGGTTGGTTACACTACATATGAGGGACGAGCTGTTCTCTGGAGACTAGGAGTAATGCTGTATCATTTGCATGTACTAAAATGGATGTTCTTTTGGGTATTGTGGAAAAGGTATATTTTTCTGCAGATATTAATTCCATAGGACTCAGAGAAGCTCTTGAATATTAATTTTAAAAATACTGAATTTTTGGTGATAGAATTCGAAAACTCCTGGAAAATCATGGCCCACTTCAATTAAATAAAAAATTTCAGTCACATCTGCTGTTTACCCATGTTGCATGATTTCTCTTCAAGAGTTCTTTCAAATCGACTGACAAAAACTGTTAACAAAGCGTTTCAGTGGTTTAATATTTTTAAATGCTTGGTTCCCACTTTTCTGAATTGACTAAAAAATATTTTCATGTAAAATATATGTTTGAAACTTCTTTTGAAATAAAATCTTGTTGAGAAAAATATTACTTGTTAAACCTGTTCATCATAAAATGGTCCTTTCGGGTGGGAATTGAAAAAGTATAATTAAAAGAAGACAAGAAAGTCCTCCTGCGTGAACACAAGAGGCATACCGCCCGCAGCGTAGCAAACCTGTCCCCTGGGACTTATGTCCCCCAAAAATAATTTCCAAAAAAAAAATTCAAAAAAAAAAAATTCAAAAAAATATTCCGCCCCCCCCCCACCCCCCTGGCTGGACCTGGCTCACGT
>JBCAUG010030742.1:0-10273 GCA_038406175.1 Haplosyllis leylae
GTAGGCCCCCCCCCCCTGTGGAAGGACAGACACCTTTGAAAACATTACCTTCCCGCATCCTTCGGAATGCGGCCGTAGGTATGATCACAGCCCACATCTGTTCTGCTTATCTGCAGAGTATGGGTGAGTGTCGAAGAAAAAACCATTTAGATCTGGCAATCATAAATTGTACTGATAGAAAACATCCAAGAAATAAAACTTTCGTGCAGAGATATTCGAAATGCGGTGGGCACTTTTTCCACCGTGGAAAAACAAAGTATTTTATGATTAGATATCAGGCTTAATCATTTATAACATGCATTGTAGAGAGTGATCTGGTTCACAGACCAATGGGGAAAAACAAAGAAATTCATCGCTCGGCGGCTATGTTCTTCTTAAAAGAACCGGATGACAGACTTCGTGATGTCATTAAATATTTGCAGTTAGCCGTTATTAGCTACAATGAGTACGATCAGGTAATGGCTTCCACAAAAATATTACACCATACAAAAATACTTTTTAATTTAAAAATATTGGATATTTTTTAAAGTTGTATGCCGTTCATTTTCAAAAAGTCATTCTGCTTTCGATTTGCTGGATGTTTCCGGAGTGTTGTGTTGTGCGACATTTTAAGCTAATGTAGGATTTTGTTTAACGCAGCTACTCATTGAGCGACTCAGTGTATCAGAGTCAGAGTCTGGTTACCGGTTGCCACTGACGGACATCGAAAAGGTAGTAATTTCTGTTAAAATTAAACTTGCTGAAAGGAAGATTTAAAAAGTGGTATTTTTGAAATGAAAAGGAAGTTTTTTCGCATTTAAATCACAACTCATTATTTCCCTTTCACTAGGTTGTGCCACTGCTTCAAAGGCTTCTGGATCTGTTCATGGTTACTTGTAAATCACCACCGCGTGATACTGTAGACGAGATAGTGTCAAAGCTGAAGAGGGTATACGCGTTGTGTTGTTGGGAAAAAAGGCAGCTTCTGTTAAAAACTTTAGTATCTCCGCTTGTAAAGCTCAACTTCGTCAACTGGATACTCAGCACAAATGGAGGTATAGTACATACATAGAAGGAATATATCTAGTTCTTGATATTTGTAGTGTTCGGTAGAACACTTTTTTTTTTTTTTGGATGACTCCTTCAGAGTCACCTTGGTGGTTGCTTTTGGCCCAAAATTTTGGGAAGGTGGTGGGGACCTACAAATGCCAATTTTCATTCTGTGAATGGTGGTTCAATTTGGAGGTGCGGGGACACCTCAATCTTACATACTGTAATCAAACTTGTTCGAACCTTTGTACTCAGAGGTAGTGGGGACCAAAAAACCTAGTTTTTTTCAACTGCCCTTGCGCCCTGGGTAGTGGTGACACCTTAACCCTACATGCTTTAATCGAACTTGCACCCAACGAGCCACTTTCACTACCTGCTATGACAGTTGATATCAGATTTACAAAGACATTGTTTCAACATTCCTCCTAAGTCATTGTTTCAACATTCCGCCTAAGTCATTGTTTCAACATTCCTCCTAAGTCATTGTTTCAACATTCCTCCTAAGTCATTGTTTCAACATTCCGCCTAAGTCATTGTTTCAACTTTCCTCCTAAGTCAACTTGTCGCAGTACCTTAGCTGGAACGACCTGTCTAATTTCTTTTTCTTTCTTTGTTTCTGTTTTTTGTTAGCATTTGGAGACAGAGTACCGCCGTCCTTTGATACAGTGCACGACATTGTATCCTTGTTTGGAAAAGTGCAGCCATTCTGTACTGGTGCGGCAGATACACCGCCAACATCGCCTAGGTCACTCCATGAAGAAAATATTTCTGGGCATAACGACACGGAAGAAATTGCGATGTTACTTTACACCGCGATCACCTCGTACATTGCAGTCGTTAGAGGTAAACCACTATGTGATTTATAATCTTTGGAGAGAGCAAAAGCATTCATGATTAATGTATTTTAGTTGTAAATGTTTGTTAACAAATATCACTGGGATTCGCGGGCAATGAAAATGACGAT
This sequence comes from Haplosyllis leylae, assembly GCA_038406175.1. Taxonomy (NCBI): domain Eukaryota; kingdom Metazoa; phylum Annelida; class Polychaeta; order Phyllodocida; family Syllidae; genus Haplosyllis; species Haplosyllis leylae. The sequence continues at coordinate 1,994 of JBCAUG010030742.1, forward strand.
TTCAGTGAAAAGGATTATCATGTTCGCAAGTTTTTAAGTTCAATGGCAAGTTATTGAATGTGAACATTTTTCATAACCGTACTACTCCTAGTGCTGCGGAAATTCAGACGAATTGGGTGAGATGCGTATTTGGTATCCAGCGACAAACTGTTGAAATAATCTAGGTGGTCTTTAATTTAGTGAATACTCTTTTGTTTCTTAGGAAATTTTAGGAGGCCGACACATGTACGCTTCCTGGAAAGGGATAAAAAGCATGAACTCGACATGGAGGACTTCAAAGAGCTGAGAAAGCTGGGGCCACGGGTATGTGTCTGATTACCTACTGGTGGTCCCCTTTATCTATGAGATATTGTTTTTGTCCAATTTATTAATTTATTTGACTGTGCTGCAGATTAACGAGCTTCGCGCGAGTTTACAAGTAATGGTCGGATCTGGCATGGCGCTTTCGTGCAGGACAACATTGTATTTAGAAAAGATGATCTGCATACGAGATGTTTTTGTTAATGAGCATCACCAGGACGACGAGGTGATTGTGCTGTAGTGTAAATTTGTGTCATCATTGGGAAAAGGTACCGTATTTCTTCAATGTATCTCATGGAATGTCAGACTACGCAATCAGAGATGTGACCAATGTACTGACAAATAGGCGATTGTTAACAAGGCTGACCACTGGAAGGTGGCGAGGGATCCTGGAACCCAAAGAAAGTGACCAATTGGAAGGTGGTTTTATATTATCAAAATATCTATGGCAGCGTGTTGTATTTTAACACTATTTAGAAAGTTTAACTGTTCTTTTTGTTCTTGTCTTTACTTATTTCCTCAACCCATTCCACACTTGTTACCTGGTACATGTTCATTACTTCTGTTTTGCGGTTCCGGTTTCATTCCAAGATAATTTATTGTTATGTACAGTACTTAAAGATGTAGTGTGTTCAGTGTGTGACGTAACTTCCTGAGACTGCTTTAGAAAAGAAAGGTTGTTGGTGAAAATGGTACATAAATATTTTTCAACAGTGTCTCATTATTCAATAGAAAAACAAGGAGCAGTCAACACACAAATGGGTAAAAAGTGTGAAAATTTAGACTAAATCCCAAATACTGAAAGTCGTGCTGGGATTTCAGCGACAGGATCATCTAGTCAGAAAATATATAAACATGTATTTATGATATCAATAATATTTCTAGGAATTTAACGAAGATGAAAGCAAACAGTCGGATTGACAAGGGATGCAGAGAGTTGGCAGCAAAGGCAGTCATCTTGAAGGCAGCTATGAGTCAACCCTAAATCCATATATCTCAAGCAGCATTATTTGTGTGTATGTCCATACAAACAAGTCGTTTTCTATAACTATCTTGCCACATTATTGTGTATACGTTACGTACTGAACAGAGTGCACTGAAGGACTATTGATGTTGGAATCTTGCCTCTGAAACATTCAAATGTGTTTTGCTTTGGAAGGCTGGGTGGGTATCTCTGCACGTTTTGCTGCAATTATTCTGCCACGGATCATCATAAAAAATAAGCGGCATTAAGTCTCCAGTGGCAATGTGTTCAGCAGTAGAAGACCACCAATTCACAGCTAAAACATAATTTGTAATGTAGTCCCTTTTGCGTGCCAATCTTTGAATCGTGCCATGTCTGTTTTAGTCTTTGTTGGTAGCCTTTCAATTTTATTTCAATGTTTCAAGATTGTATTTATCTTATGTTGAGTTTTTAAGTGCTGTAACACTCATATCATAACTATTCTAAACATTTTAAAGAAAAAAGAAGTCGAATGGTTGTGATACAGTATACTGCTGTGGCTAATAGAGGCCCATTCACACGCCTAGTTTGACGCTGTCGCACCGTGTGAACGGATATTGCCATCGGAACTATAATTAAAATTTCAATATAGCAAAAAAGTAGCTGTAGTATTTCCCATATTATATACATACCAGATGTGGACATAACAGCACTAATTGTTGATCGAATTGGATCGCAGTGGCCTACCGAAAAATTAACGCTTATTTGAGGTAGTTCTTTGGGATTAACTGTTCAAAGACCTAACAAGCCCTTCGATGAAAACAATGCCCTGAGACATTTGTGAAATTTTGAGCAACATTCAACAACCCATTAATGAGCACTGTCACCAGAAAGATGTCAATGGCAAACTTGGTTTTTCTCAAATTTTGGATGATGAAACTTTTAAAATATATTTTAGATAAAAATGTTGAAGACATTACTTTTTCCATTTATAGTTTTAACAAATTTAAAGTATTATCAAGTCTTTCTAAAAGTTGTCATGGCCCACTAACTGTCAAAATACATTGCAATTAGCTCACTGAGCATGCTATTGATCAATTGAGACAAAAATGAAGACAACACAGTAGATGTTTGACTGTTTACATTTTGTCAGTGAACACATGGCTTTGACGTTAGGGTTCCAAAGAACTACCTAAATGGGAGTCTCATTTGTTTGGTGAACATAACATTACGATCTTTCTACCATATGCTATGTATGTAAAGTAGTAGTAGTGTACCTTGTAGCCTTTGTATAACTTAAATACGCAGGAAAATGGTACTTTATTTGATACGTTGAAAGGACACGTCATTTGTTATCATTTATTAGTCCATTATATTTCATCACGACACTGTAACCGCTGAACCTTGATACCGTCTGCTCACACTTTTTAAGGGACGACTGCTTAAACTATTAGTGATAAATCAACGAGTTTCTCATTTATTTGGGAAATTTCAAACTGTGTGATTATGTCTATCCAGTGAAACTGTTTAGACCAAAATTTGTTATTTATTCATTTTTTGTTTTGTCTTGAATTTATTGTTCTGAAACACTACATTTGCTGAAACTTTCCAGAATGATGCTACATGATAATGTGTACGCTTGTAACTTTTAATACTTGGGCAACTATTGTTTTCTTTCATTGCTGTGTGTGTGAAAGTGTGGTAAAACTGCAATTTTTTGTTCATTTTTTTTAGCAATTTTATTTAATCCCAAGTATCACAAAGAACATTTTATCCAGACTGTGAATTGTGTAAGTTACCTCAGGGAAAACCGGTGGAAGTTAATCCTTGTTACGGAAAAGGGTATGTGGTTTGAAAATTAATGGCAGACAGCATTCCATACTTTTAGGACCAATTTTTGCACGATTTTGTTTTCTTAGGGTTACATGTTTAAAGATAAAGCAAAGCAATACTAAAATTTCTCTCCGTAATGAAACAATCCTAATTATAAAACCTCTATTTAATTTTTATGGAGTAATCAAAATGTGCAATAAGAATTACGAAGAAATGACACTTGTGAAATGGAAACAGCTACACTTGAAATCAGAAGAATCGTTACACATTTTCAAGGCAAAGTCCAGTATTTATCGATATCATTTTAGAACTACTTATTTCGTTGCGGAAGGATTCTTCTGGACTGAGCAACTGTTTTCCATTCCACCAACTTGGGATAATTCACATCCTCCATAGATTATTCTTACTGCTGTATTTGTACATTTTTACAGTTCAACGGTGACCATAATATGCTGGTTATTAGATAAAACATTTATCTAGATTTTCTTAATTTTGCTACAAATAAATGCGTGCTGAATTAAATGTAGCGATTATTTCGTCATGACTTTATTATTATTGTGATTGGATATTATTATTTATTCTTCGGTATTCTTCCAAGACGGTGGAATTCTTCGTTTGGTTTCATTCCTGTTGTGAATGCCATGCGATTTGAAAGCGCGAATAATGCCACTATTGCTCCGATGTCCCAAGCATCTTCTTTGTCAAGGCCTTGTTGTGCTAAGTGAGCATAATGTTCCTCGGTTATCACTTCACAGTCCATCACATCAAAGGCAAACTCCAGTATGGCATGCTCGCGTGGACTCAAATTTGCACTGTCACAATTTATGGCAACCTAAAATTTAAATCTTTGTTTTACATAAATTACAAGGAAGCCTTTTTAAAATGTAAGGGAGAGTGACATATTCCTACAATGGAATTTGTTCATAAATGATAATCTCGCCAGAATATTTCCAAACATGTAGACAGAAATTTCGAATGATCTTTATCGCAAATTACTTGCGACGATGCACATGGACATTCATTGCAGTGATTGAGGAAATTTCTATTTAAGGTTGGATTTGACAAAAAATTGCTACGGGGTCTCGTTGTATATCAGTTACTCATTGGAGTTGTATCACAATCTGATATACAATGCAATAATGATCTTACAATGATTTTATACTACATTAAATTTTTTTGGCTATTTTCAGAAGTGATTGAGAAAGTTCGAACTTTTAAAAAATTTATTGCTTAAACAAGAAAGTGTAACAATAACAATAGACTTGGTATACATATCGTCAATTTTAAATATTTTTGATATACATAGAGTATCATTAAATAGATATGTAAGTGAAATGTGAACATTTTCCTTTTATTTGAAGAATTTTTTAACGATAAAAGTTTAGTTTTTGTGGACATGAATGTTGATAGTGCCAATGGAGCCAATCTTACAGTTCATGAAAGGCATGTAAGATGTGGCTTTTTTCGGTGACATTCGCATCATTGTGGTTGTTGTTGATGTTTCACACACTGTTGACTGGTTTGAATTATATTCCTTTTCCATTTGGGTTGCTGCCAGAACGATATCTTGGTCATCCGCTTCTGCCAAAAAGTCTAATATGTCAAAGTTGACATTAGAATCATTTTCGGGATTTGTGGTACTTGCTGACTTTTGGATTGCAGTGGTGTCATTCTGCATCTTTTCTTCTTGATGAGGCAGTGGGTTTTCACGGTGAACAATGGCACTTGTTGTAAGTGGTTTGGCTTGGATAGTTGGTGTTCCATACATAATTTCTTGACATTCAGCAGCACTGACTTCCTTGAGTTTTTGATGTACAACGTTAGGGTAGAATAGATTGTAGGCAAGTGAAAATCCCATCATCAATTTCTCTCCACCTGCAACACGCTGATACATAGCCAAGCTGTTTACGGATTTATGACCTGTAACAGCCATTATCTGATTAGAAGTGAAATTGGCCCTGGTCAGGTTGGTGCATCCAGTAACTCTGACGCAGTGATTAGTATATTTCTGTGACAGTCTGCATTTTGTACTGAGATCAGACATGAACTTTCCAAGGGTACTTTCGCCAATGCGTGCTGATTTGTACCAAATGTGTTCTCTTCTGAAGTAAGTTTTTGGATTTGGGGTCTGCCACAAGTAATGCAATTTCTCATTGAGGTGGTAGATATACATTTTGAATGATCTTACAGGACACAGCTTGTGTGGTGTTCCATCCGACGTTAATATTTCTGGGATGTATCCTGTTAAGATGGGGTTGTGTGTTTCTTGGTGATTTTTAGTCACTTCATCTTGCTTCTTGTAGATGTAATTAATTCCAGTTTCTCTGTTGTGAGCCATTGCGAAAGTATCTTTGGTCATGTTGTATATGTTTTCCATACCCCTTTGACAAAAATAATATCATACATCAAACTGTACTTTTCTCAGTAATTGCACTGGTCCTCTGTCTGGATCCACATGTGGAGAGTTGTATATACACACTAGGTCTGAAATATAGTTGAGGGAACAAATTAAGTAAGTTTAAAAGGGCTAAAAATAAGTGAATTAAAGTAAACAAAATTTTACGAGCGAACCGTGAAAAATTAGTTTTAGATCTAGCCTGTTATCACGTGATGTTGTTATTGTTTACATTTTAGTTGGGTCATTGCGTTCATCATGTTTCATGTAATTTCTTAATAAATACTCAATGAATTGACAAAATAAGTACCTGCAGGTTTTATTTCATCAGTTGGCTTGACATAGCCATAACCTTCTTGCTTCAGTTTCTTACAGACATCTTCAAATGCCACTTGACTTTTCCGAAAATGTTCAGACGTAATGATGTCATGGCTGTAATTTTGTTCCAATAGAAATCTCTTGAGGGCATACCTCAATGTCCTCAGTAACTGTACTTTATATTTCTTTGGTGCTCCTGTGTCAGGATCAATCTTATCTTGACGAGTTGCACACCAAAATTTTTGCAAATGTCCATCGAGCTGTTCAGTTGAGTACAACCAAAATTTAGTGTCCGTGATACCAATATGTTTGAGGTAATCTTGTAATTGCTTCTGCACTGTTTTTTCTCCTTTTAGTCTATTCCTCTTCATTACTTGAACATGTTGTTCTTGTATAAAGTCCTCATCAACATCTTGCCACCTAACAATTTCGTCAGAAAATTTCGAAAGAGCCATGTTCAAAATTTAGATGCAGCTTCTACTATTTTTTAACCAGAGTGTGCAGCATGTCTGTGCATCTATACAGAAAGTTATGCGCCTGATATACACCTTGGAGGTGTATATCAGGTGCCTGATATACACCTTGTAGCTTTAAAATGCTTAAAATGTATGTATATGTTGTCTAATTCCTTCGTAGTAGACCAATAAGAAGAGATAATTGCGCCCCAATGTAGTATAATAATTTTCTACAAAAAGCTGAATTATAAAGATTTCAGCTTTTTTGAGGCGAACGTACATTCACCTCTTGGCCTAAACTGTCAGTGTCGAGTGACTGTTGTAATATTCAAAAACCAACCTGATCGGCAAGATAGGGCTTTTTCGAAAAAATTCTGTGAACCGCGGAATGAGCGACAACGCAATACTGGCAGTTGTTCTTGGCACTAGTAGCAACCACAATTAACTCTTTTTCTGCTGGAGTCAATTTGCCTGCGGAGGAAAAGTTGCAAAGTAAAAACTAAATGACAGTTCCAATAAAGCTTATTTAATAAACTCTGGATTCTGTATTTAACGAGCACATTTTGCGCATTAAAATGCTCGTAAAGAGAATGGGGTTGAATAATAGTCTATGCGTTTACTGTGAAAGGTCCTTTGGTAAATTGAAAAGTGTACATTGTATTGTTTACCATAATTTTTGTCCATCAATACATCATAATATCCTAAAAATGCGCGTAACTCAGCAGGCCTGTGGGCTAGAACTTTGAATACGTTCGGTAGGAAGCCAGTCTGAAATAGTGCTTACTTTCTCATCGTTTTTGGCAGAAAGAAACATGCTTTACAGAAGAGTAAATACTGGTAATGCTTGGTAAAATCTCGACTTTATATCTTTGCGCAAAAGTATAATATTAAGTGTATTTAAAAATATATACCCGAACATGTGAGTTAAGACAAGCTATCAAAAGGGGTAAAAAAGACAATTTGTACTAATTTTGGAAACAATTTTAAATATGGAAGACAAATTCTGTTGAGCAGCGCAGCGTGTTGTCTGTGCGACAGTGTGGTCTATTATTCCGTTCGCGTTGTTTTTCAATCAATCAGACATATCAAAATGAAAAAAAAATTGTATGAAATATAACCTAAATTTAACTGGGACACCAATGATAATTTTAGTCAATTCATAATTATATAGACTCATTTTTGACACTGTCAAAAAACGTCCACAAAAATTGAGCCCCATTGGGCTCTACATTCACATTAGTCACTGGCGGATTCGGGGAGGGCGCCAGGGAAGCGCGCCATCTCGGTCCAATTTCTTTTATTTTCATGCAATAAATCATTGGTTGGGTCTCCACCCCCGCCGTCTGGATCCACCACTGCTGAGTAGCCAGGATATTATACCTATACCTTTCACTTCAGAGTGAATTTCATCATACGACGTGCATTGTGAATTCGTCTTTCCTCATTTAACAGACTTCACAAACTTATTCAATCGTTTCTGAGTCTGAGAAAGACGATGTCACCAGGTTGTACGTTCCCAGGCAATAAAAGAAAACAAGTATAAAACATATAACCTTTTCCTCAACTTCACGAAAACGTTCTTGTATGTCTGGATCGAGGGAAGATATATCTGGAACTGGGTACAAGCTGATTGGTGAATCTTCTCTGGGAACATCTGAACTTTGTCTGAAAAACTCAACAACCCAAGAAGAGATGGGAATTTTACGTCCCTTAAAAAATGCTTAATGCAGTGTTATTATACTCCTTAAATTATATTATTTTCAAGCTCAATGTCCGTTTTTTGATCGTAGCCACTTTTCCTAAGAAAAGTTTGGTGGAGAGGCTTGAACCTTACCTTTACATATCTACCAGAATTCACACTTTTCAAGACATTCATTCGTGTGAATATCCTACCGAACGCCAACGCTCGCGACATTTTTACGTAATTTTTTTCAACAAGTAGATTTGTTAAGCTGAACAAACAATAGGGATACTGTACAGATCGTTGGATCCAATGGGAAAGCAGTATTTCAGTATTTCCTTTTCCTGTAACTCTT
>JBCAUG010030753.1:0-10273 GCA_038406175.1 Haplosyllis leylae
GGGATGTTCCCCTTATATACCTAAAGCCTAACCACCAGAATATTGATACACCTACACAAAGTAGTTCCAATGAGGGGATGGAAACTTTGGAAAGAGTTGGAACTATTTAACGCCTTTGGTGGTTATTGAAGGTACCTAAACAATTTAGCTCAATTGCTACCACTTCCATCTCAATTGGTCCATTTGCTAATGCTGTAGGAGTATGAGGGGGTGAGTAGGAATACAATTCCACATGCCAGATGGTGATTGGTTGTACTCATCACACAATTTGCTGATTGGTTCTCAGGACTGTGCATGTGCCGTCTTTGCACTGATTGGATGTTGTTTGAGGGGGTGAACAGGGCACACATGATCTTCATGTGATCAGGGCATGATTCAGGCATGATCCCTGCATGGGTTTGCACAGGAAAGTCTGTTTGAGACATGGAATGACATTCTTTTGGCCCACGGAAGCCAAATACAGTTGCGGTTCATCTCTTCTAGTCAAGTTTTCACAAAAGTTAATTCTCAACCTGTTACATCATGCTCTATTAATTCCAAAATTAATTTTTGTCCCATTAAAACAAATTGAGTTTTTCATGACAAGTAATTCTGTCAGATCTGACAGATCATGGAGTGAATTTTTACTCTCTGTTATTATATGTGTTAGTTATTTTATTAATGACACAAAAGGCTGTTGTGCTTAATTTTCACCTGTTTGATTTCTTTACAACTGTGCTGAAGGAACGCAGATAATCATCACAGAAAGAAATAAGTCATAATTGTAGCATTACAGGTGTTATTTATTACAATAAAAAGTAGTGTTGAAATTGTAATGTACAAGAATACTATTAATATACTATTTGTATTTTAGTTAGCAAGAGATATTGTGCATAGTTAAAGTCTGCAAAAGAACTAAGTACAGTTAGTGAATATTTAAATTTAATGATACACCTAGACTGGTTTATTCCTAAAACTTTAATTATTTCAGCTCGAAATACGCAATGACACTCTGATTATCATTTGTACTCGCAACAATTATCTGATTGTTAAACAAACATATTTTTGGCGGGTACCTCATATTGTCCGGTAGTGTGATAGATTGCACCTCAGACCCAGTGTCTGGGTTCAAAGCTATGGCCTTACTGCCAACAAGTATAACATCATGACTGGGAGCATATATTAAACAACCGCTGTGTCCAGCTTTCCAAACAACTTTGTTATCATCACAGGACACGGCACGAACTTCACCATGACCACTGACAACAAGGAGTCGGTGCGGATCAGGCACATAACACAAACTGTAAATATATAAGGAATTGGTAATTCTGATGATTCTCACTTTGGTAAAGGTTGTGGTTGATGTGTCCAGTTCCAGTACAGCATCGTGTGACTGAGCAAACAGTCTGTTCTCTTCGCCCTGACACATGCACCATACATCCTCACCACTGAAGGCTGTGATCACCTCATACTGGATCTGTGAATCGGAGTTCAGCTTCTGTTTGTTGAGGTTCATTAGTTTAATGTCCTCACAGTCAATACATGACACAGCGAGGTATTCCTGTCCTGCTACTTGTATACACAGTAGGTGTTCGGTGTGCCCACACGGAGGCTTTATTTCTTTCTGAAGGAGGCGTCCTTCCTGCAGTGAGAACTGGTAGAGAGACCAACCACTCACAAAAACCAGTCCCGTCTCCGTCATCACTGTCATGTCATGGATGACTGGTAGATCCACATCGTGACTTGAGATGAGATCCAGCTCAATGCCTTTAGTTGTCTGAAACGTAATATTTGTTTGGAGTATTGAAAACTGCTATTACAAGAGGAAATAATAGTAGTGAACTTTGTTGCTAACTTTGTGGAAATTAACAAAAACAGTCACGCACACATTCTGTTTTTTCGGTTATTTATGACCGTAAGCCTCAAATTAAATTCTATATTATCTGAGAAATAAAAATTAAGATCTAAAATGACAAAATATTGAACATCTGGATGGAAAAATATACTTTTGTACATTTTGTAATGTATTTTTACAAAGTATCTGCCACAAAAATGACATCAAGCTAGTTTTTCACGATAAGCGTTTCTGTCAGATCTGACAGATCCAGTAGTGGACGTCTACTGCTTACTATATTTGATGACATACACAGATTCCAGCAGGTACTGGACTTATTAGATAACACTTTACAACTTAAATTGTGATAATTCTTTAAAATTGCATTTAATTTGTGTCAGATCTGTCAAAAATCGTGAAAAACTCAATTGATACATAGTATTGGTCGGGATAGATATATTTCAGCCTGTTTTGAATTCAGTATTTGAATATTAGACAATAAACCTAAATATAAGTTTTTCATTTATTTTATTGTCATGATAACATTTACCTTAATGTCAATTTGTTGATAAACTTCACCACATCTTTCTCTTTATATTAAACATTAACTAAAATAGACAATATCTTCTGAAGTACTCAAATATTTTAAAAGTCAACTCACAATCTTCATCTTCTTTATTTTCATCTCAACTTCCTTTGCTTCATTAACTTCCTTTGCCTCTTCAAGTTTTTTATGCAGTTGTTGGATTTCATTCTCATACCGAGTAATCAGTGTCTTCAAAATAAAAATTATACATTTTAAGAAAAAATTATTAAAATGATATTTTTTATTTATTGGTGATGATTTGAGGTGCAACCCTCTGCCTTTCGGCCTTGACTATAGCTGCATGCTTAGTTACACAGATTGATAACAATGGATTTTAATTCTCTTTCGATTATCCTAAGGAATTGTTTTTACCTTTTCTTGAATTTGTTGATTCTCAAGCAATTTAATTTTTTCCTCTTCTATTTCTTTTACTTTCTGCCTTTCTGCTGCATTTTCTGTATGAAGCTTCTCTAATTCTTTGGTAACCATTTCTTGATCTTCACTCTAGAAGCACAAAGATTTATTTAATACCCTTTAGGTTTTGCATAATACTCATTCCTTCCAAAGGTAGGAAATGAACCAACCATCTTCCTCTCAATTTCCTTTATTTCAACTTCCTTTGTGTCTTTTGCTTCTTTAAGTTCTTGTTGTAAATGATGAATCTCCTTTTCTTTTACAGTGATTAATGCCTGTAAAATAAGTCTCCAATCTACTATTTAGTTGTTGTGTGAAATATAATTTCCTGCGTAATTAAAAGTTTATAACTTTTCTAGAACATTTGGATTGGTTCTCAAATTTGAAGAATTTGTATTCAACCTGCTCAATTTCTATCATTTTTCCTTTTTCTGCTAAGTTTTCTGCATGAAGCTTCTCTAATTCCTTTGTGAAGATTTTCTGATCTTCAACCTAGGTTTTTAAAAGATTTCAATAAAACAGATGATTAAATATTTTGATTTGATTTAAAATCTTTTCCTTTTGCATGTTACCAACTAACACTGATAAGTTACTATTGACAATATTGTTATAATACAAGAAAAATGATATCTTACCAACTTCCTTTCCAGATCTTCTCTTCTCTTTTTTTCATTTTCTTTGGTTTGTTTAAGTTCTTCTTCCAGCAGTTTTCTTTCCTCTTCATAATGATATAGCTTTGCCTGAAATTTTAAAATGTTCACCTGCTGACATAATAAAGAAAGAAGAGCACTATTAAAGCAATAAAAATAATACATTTGTTTCTAGGACTGCTGATTAACTAAGTTACCTTAGCTTCAGCAAGTGCCCCTTCTGCCTTCAGAACTTGGAAACTTCGCTTTAATTTTGCACCCACTTCACTTTCCTAATAAGATAAAGTGGAAGTAAAGGGCTTTTTCAGATCTTAAGCAAGTTAAATGATCCTTTTCAGTCATTGCAAATGTCAAATAAAGAAGTGGTATTTGTAAAATGTATAAAACTTACAGATTTTGAATCGTCATTCGATGCGACAGTGGATTCTTTCACCTTCAACTGAAAAGAAAACAAAATATTCTCCACTGAGATTGAGTCTATCAGTTGAATTACTGATAGATGCAGAAACATTTTTATCAGTAACCTTTTTCTTTGTAATCTGCATTCGTTTAGAAGACAATTCCATAGCCTCCTGCAGGTTCCTGATCATGCTCATTTCTGTTTCCTGTAGCTTTGCTCACTCCTTGTCTACTTCCTGCTGCACCTGAGCAAGTTCTTTTTCCTGTTTGTCCTGCAATGTGAAAATGGAATCGTAGTGTTTTTTAATGAAAGGAAGATGACAAAAATGAAAATAAAATGAAACTTCATTTCTCTGCTAAAAACAATAAATCTTATCAAACAATATTTTCACCATTTACAAATAAGTATTTAGGAGAAATTCAATGTTTGGCATTAATTCAACCAGATACTGCAACTTACTTTGTCCAACATTACTCTAACTAAGGAATCCCCCAATTCTCTAATTCTGTTTTTGTCCTCACTGGTCAGTATTTGCTGTTTTGTTTTGTTTTCTTCCTCCAACTGCTTGATCTTGTGCCTCATTTCCTCCTCTTTTCTTGCCTTGTAAAGATAACCATTAAAAATCACCATTTATTGCACTGTTTGTGTACTTTTAATTCTTCACATTTGATCTAAGGAATTATTTCTAAATAAATTTAAAAGTAATTTTGAACAAAGTGAAACTAAAATTATTAACATTAAATTAATACCACCTTCTCTTCTTCAACCACTTTTAGTTTGTCCTTCTCCCTTTGAACAGCCAATTCCCTCTCACTCTCTATTTCTGCCCTCAGGGATGTCATCTGTTTTTGGTAGTGGTCATAGTAATTCTCCTTTAAATCAACAAGTTTTCATTTATAGGATGAATTTTACTAGTAAAAAATCTAGTAAAATTTCAACATTCTAACAATTTTTTTACCTTTTCTTTTTCTAAATAATTTATTTTCTTTTGATTCTCTCTTTCAAGTTCTTCTTTGTCTCTTTCCATCTCTTCTTTCAGTTTTTGTAGTTTTTCCTTCTCAGTTTGTTGAAGATGTTTTATTTCCAATCTCAGGATTTCAATGTCATTCTCATATCTGGATTTTTCCTGGACATGATGAATAATCAATATGTTTCATGAAAGCAAATAATGATGACTACATAAATGAATTATTGAAGAACTTTTTGCATATAATTAAGTTTTGATTCACTTACACTACCCAGATTTATCTCCATTTGTTTGACTTTTTCTTCGAGCTGCCGAATTTTCCTTCTCTCAGCCTGAAAAAAACATGAAGGGAATAAGGATGATATATTTGTAACACCTTATTCAATTCTTTGAGTTTCAAGGTTTATTTGAATCTCCCAGACATGAAAGTATTTGCATGTAATCTTTAAAATGAAGAAAAAAATAATTTCTGAAACTTGTATATAAGATGTTTTGTCCTACCACATGGAAGTCACAGAAATGCAGCATCAGACTGAGTCCATTGACCATTACATATGTCTGTCTTGATGCCTGTTGAAGAAAAGCAGAAAGAAATGTGGACATAAAATACAGCTGTATTCCATTGAGTTTTTTTTTTACAAAAAATATCATCTTATGGAGCAAGTAAATTATGCATATATATATGGAAAACAGGATATTGTTTTACCATTGACTCTGGTTCCAGGACACCATGGAATTCATGAGGATCCAAATTTCCATATTTTTCTGATGTTTGTAACATTATTTCCAACAGTTTCTATAGCAAAAGAAAATTATGTGAATGATTGTTATACTGAGCACATTGTGTCTTAAGAGTTTAGGTTAGCGTTGATTTTCTATTGGTTTCTATTGAAAGTCTTTGCACACTGTACGGGATATGATGATCTGATTTTGTTTAGTTCTAATAAAATTCATTAAACAGCAGGTGACAGTTTTCATGACCTGTTTAGTATTTTCCACAGATTTGTTCCTCCACAGGCACAGCACATCAAAGCTGAACATCTGAATGTTGTCTCTCCTAGAATCTTGCATGTTTCTGATTTTAGCATGACTTATTTCCAGTTTTGCCAAAGCAAGACTCTCAATCGCTCTGCCAGGTACACATTGTGCCAACTCCATCAGAAGAGAATCAGACAGGACAGCCTTTTGCTGCAACAAAAATGCATATTCATGATGGAAGAAAGTCTCAGAATCATTCATCATGAATTTTTTTCTACTTCAGATTCATATCAGTGTAAGCCTTTGTAAATTTAAAACACTGACCTTCATACATTGTTCCACCAGATCCAGTATTTTATCAGCTGGTTTGTCCATAAACTCCTTCTGGAATTGTTGTGCAAATGTCTGTAGGTAGTCAGCTCCAGTTTCAATTTTTCTGCATTAATAAACAATTAGATTTTAAAATGTCAATATAATATTTCAAAATAGCTAGACATGAAACATGGTTTAGATCTTTGATCAATGTAATATGCAACATTAAATCAAGTCAATTTGTAACAATACTCAACACTCACAAATTTTCACTTTTGACGCCATACATTAAACACCAATCCTTTCTTTTAGGGAAATCAGGCAAGATTGTTGTTTCAAAATCAGTGTCTGTAAACAATAATTAGATAAGGGAATAGTGAAAGTTTAAAACCATTTCTTTCAAAGGAACATATTGTTGGATTATATAGTCATAGTGGATCACTGAAGTGTTTTGGAAATTTTCAAGAAGTGTGTCAAATTTGTTTTAATAAATATTGAATATAAAAGAATAAATTAAAAATTAATAATTTTTACCTGTAACATATCTCTGAATAAGGAGGAACTTGGGTTTGCTGAAAACAGTTGGAATTCTGCTGATCTCATCTGAGAGACCATGAACTGTATCAAAACTTTCTCCATTACAGCTAAGTAACTGTCCATCATTCAATCCTCGACCAATCACAGCCAAGGAGAACGCATTGCAGTATTTGTGCGTCTCTTCCATTGTCACCCAAAGTTTGATTTTCTCCAGCTTCTATATCACAAAAAATGTATGCTCTCACTATTTGTTATTTATTTCTGTTCATACACAAAGAAAGGCACAGTTATTATCTAAACAGGATCAGGATCTGTCTGGTCTCCATATGAGATGAATATATATATATGTTATTTGAAGGTCAAAAAGATCTGATGCTTAGAAATTGTCTTTATAGACACCGAAGAGAGGAACCTTTGCTGGCCACCAGTGTTTATATTTTGGCAGCCATGGCTCATTGCTAAGCAACACTCTTCAGTTAGCTCTCCCTGATTGGCTGAACATTTCAGGGCTCCACGCCCTTGGCCAAGTTACCGATAACAATGTAGTATTGGTGCTTTTCAAGTGGTATTCGTAGTTTTTGCTAAAATGTGCCAAATACAATAATTATTGTTGAAGAGCCTATGAAACTTTAAGCTTGACCCGCGTCAACTGTCAAGGATATCAAGATTGATGAACACAAAATATTTAGATATTTGTTGATGTTCTCGCTGGTTCGTAAATATGAATTTTAGATTAAATCTACCTCAGAACTAGGGTCACGGTAGATAAAGACGTCGAAGCCAACAGTCTCATACATTTCTTTCAGTTTCTTCACATCCTCCTCTGATTGGGGAACAGATCTGGAGACATTGTTGATGATGATCGCATTGCCCAACCTGGGTAGACTCATTTCATATGTCCTGTCCTACAAACCAGATATTAAACTATGGTACAGATCTGGAGACATTGTTGATGATGATTGCATTGCCCAATCGAGGAAGACTCATTCCATAGGCTTTATACTACAAACCGGACATTATACACATTTATAGTCTTAGGACAAGCTACACACAAAGACGAGAATGAATATTGATAATGGTTGTACAACTATGGAAACAAATTGTTGAAAAATGGTTACAAAATTTTCTGATTGCATTCCAGTAACAGTGAATTTAAACAACAAACTCTTACTTTAGGAATAAGCCTGATAAACTGAGTGGTTGATTGAGGCTTTTTGCCCATGGTGGGAACCTATGATTGAGTTTTGCCATTCTGTGAATGTAGATGCAGTGCTGGGGACACCTAACCACTATATGTTGTAATCAAACTATTTGTCCTCGCAGTAGTGGGGAGCCTAAAACCTAGTATACAATTACCTTTGCCTCACTTTACTCCCCTCCACTCTCCTTTTCTCCCCTTTGCCCCCTTGCTCCCCTTTGCTTCCTTTGCCCCCTTAGCTCTCCTTTGCCCCCTTCACTCCCCTTCATCCCCCTTCACTCCAAACACATCATTTGTCATTTGGCCTTGAAAGGGGCGAAGTGAAGCAAAGGGGGTGAATGAGCCATCTGGTGAAACCTTTTCACTACATAATATTCTTTGGATCCGGTTGCTTTAGTTTCTTGAACAAACCTTGATAACGACTCTCATTGTCCGCAAAATGCTCACAAAATTTTCTTATTTAAATGAATTCTCACCATTTCCTTAAATATATTCTTACCGAAGGGATGAACTTGGGTTTCTCAGAAACCGCTGGCTTCAGTTTCTTCTCCGCCATCATCAATACAAGTAAACACTTCTCTGAACTAGACGATCTTCATCTCATTTCCACCTTAGCCAATTGTTTTAAATGACCAATGTGAATAAATAGTCGGTTTAATGTTATCAACTTAGCTAGTTCGTTTGATTAATTTCAAAAGTAAATTCTATGAGAAGTTATCATTGACATAGTGACCTCCAACATTACTACACTCTCGGCATGGTGTGCTTATCACATTTAGACAACACAAGTATCCAGATACTGTACTTACGAGGCTTTTCTACTCTTAAATTCACTGTTGTTGCATAGACTAAGGCGTGTCACAATGATACTGTTATTTAGAAGCCACTGAAGATACCACCTCAGATAAGACAAGTATCCTCATACTGTAGTGTCTTGGAACTGCCGTGACGAATTTATACTTATCATAAATAATTGAACAAAGATATTTCATAGAACAGGGCACAGACCAGTTAAAACTGGTTAAAAAGTATGTAAAAAGGCACATCACAATAATTCTCTTGACAGTTGCAAACCACTCTACCTCCGACTGAAAAGGCTGAACTTATCACCTCAGATAAGACAAGTATCTACATACTGTTGTTGTGAGGATTTTCTTATTAGGTTCATCTACACTTAGTTCTTACGGCCTGTTCAGACCAAGCGTCAGCAGCAACGTCAGTGTCATCGCTAGCGTCAAAATATTGATTGGGTTCTGGACCGATTTTCAAGCGGCATCGCTAGCAATGACGCTGATGCTGACGATAGGTGTGTACGAGACAAATATAAATCAACATAGTCCTTCACTTGATGCTGATGCTGCCGCTGACGCTCGGTCTGAACGGTCCTTTAGTGTTAACTTTAAAGGACATTGATAAGGCTGCATTTACACTGACCTATTAGACATGGTATTCGCAACAACCATAGTCTTTTCGTCAGATATCTCTGCAAAATGGATGACATATCCATTCTTACCATTCTTACCGATGTCTGCTAATGCTAAACCTATCGCAAACGTTCAGTGTATACAGACTCTTGGGATGGAAATCCTACCTATTCTTAGCAACGTCCGTTTGGAAGTTTTGGCATCACTAACGGAAAATAGAATCTTAGAATAAAAACAAGTTCGCAGTGCTCGAACACTGATAACGTTTAACTAATGTCAAATTAAAGTTAAGTTAGGTAGTCTCATGGTTGAAGTCAGCACTTTTAGACAGGTTTAATTGACCATACACGTAGCTACGAGTCCTCAAGACTACAACAGGTAAATTCAAGCGTAAGACTACAACAGGTAAATTCAAGCGTCTTCACAATGAGTTGATTGACAGAAGCCAGTCTCCCACTGACTTGAACTTATTACCTCAGATAACACAAGTATCCGCATACTGAAGTATCTTGGTACTGTGGTGATGAATTTATTTTGATCATTGTTGACATGCATAAATTCTGTAGTTAACTTAGTTACACGTAAAATTCAAGTGTCTTCACAAGGATATGATTGACAGAAACCAGTCTCCAACTGTGCTGAACTTATCACCTCAGATAAGAAAAGTTTTTACTTTACATGTTGTAGTTCACGAGACAATACTTTGATGTAGAAATACAATCTTTATCATTTTAAAACAATTCACTGTCAGAACATGAACTAATAATATACTGGTGTATTAGAGATATTTAGGCAAATTTATCAACACACTCACTATTTATTGCTTCTGTACGGATCACTACTGTTTATACTTCAAAATTTTCGGTTATTTTGTGATGAGATCTAACAGTTACGCAAATTCCTAAATCTTTTGATAAAAAAAGCTCTTAAATAAATACAAGTCCAAAATGTTATATCATTATTCAGGTACAATTAATGTATGAGATAAAGTTTG
>JBCAUG010030764.1:0-10272 GCA_038406175.1 Haplosyllis leylae
ATTCATAATTACTGTCAAATGGCGCCATCACTGAAATTAAATACGAACTATTTAAATTCTTTTAATTTCCTCCGCTGATGCTGAACATTATGTCGGAAAAAAACCCCTGAGAATTACACAATCCTTGTACGTAGTGTAGCGCTTAGGCTGGCATTTGGTATGTGTCAATACCAGCTATTTTTTATTCTTCACACATATTGCTTTTTATTGAGGTGTTGTTTTGGCAACAGTTTTCCCAGACTTTGATCTGTCAAACTTTTTTGATCCACATTTGGACAATAAACATGTCCGACCAACGTGTCGGATGTATTATCTGTATTCTCATTATTGATGAACAATAGTTTGGATGTGGAGACTTAGACAAATTGACGACGTACAATGACGATTTATTTTCATCGTTCAATTTCAAAAATGGAATAGATTATAACTACAACTACAATTGTATGAAGTTTAGTTTTGTACAGTGATGGAGTTTGTTTTTGTACAAGGCCTTGAAATGCTGATACATGTGGTAAGAGCCCGTACCTATTGTATTCGGATAAACAGACGTCTCCATAATACAAATGTAAAGTGTAAATGAGAGACGGTCTGTGTGTACAATTACATACCAACACATCTCACGGATCACAATTTCTTTTGTACTGACAATGACATTTTCGTCAAAAGAGAGATCACCTTGTTTTTCGTTTGACATTACCAGAAATGATCGCCAATTATCGTGTTGTTGAGGTGTGAATGAACAAAACAACATTGTGAATTATTACCCGTGCAAATGATTGGACAGCCGAAAGTGCGATCATTGCTAGCAAGGCTTTGTCTAATCGTAGTTCAATAGAGTTTTCTCTCAATTATTTCCGTTGAATTTATAGAATTTAGTATGTATGACAAAGCAATATCTTACCATTCACCGACTAATCTAAGTCAGAAGTAAAATACTTGTTTCAGTGATTTGTAAGATTTGCTGAATTCAGTGAATATTTTTCATATAGGGAAAAACTCTAATGATCATAACAACGCCCTTCAACATCAAAACAAGAAATGATACTAATATTTTTCTATTTCCAACCTGTTCATAGAAGCTGAGCCTGTTTGTAAAAGGCAATCGCGACCTACGGACCCAAACAATGTATATCATCAGGCTTAAATACGAAAGCACGATAGATCTTTCAATATTAAGTAGAAAGGTGCCTAGATTTTAAACATTTTCGTGGAATTCAACTGAAGATTCCACTGAAGCTCAATTTGCTACGTTTTTTTTCGAAATATGCAAAAACATTGTTGGTATTTTTGTGCAACTTCTAACAAATAAGTTGAAAATAGGTGTCAACAAAGTACGTAACATTGATGTTGCTATTTTCACTTTGTTCTCAAATTTAAACAATACAAAAACCTTAACATTGTCCGTTTTGTCTTTTTGGAGCAAAGAAAAGATCCAGAACATTGGAAGCCATCTAAAGTAAGTTTTTAAACAAAATTTGTTCACCAAGCTACAACTTAGTTGTGAAATGTGGTGATTTGCTTGTCCAGCGACATTAGCTCCTCAAAGAGCCAAATGCTTTGCAAAATTATGCGGGGAAACTTGAGTTGGCCACAGTCGGCTTTTTCACGATATGCAAATCTCACCAATCAGTCAGAGCTGACAGAAATAGAAATGCAATTTGTAAGAATTTTGAATTTCAATTTTAAATATAAGGGTTATTTAATATTCCCAGTACTTCCTAGAATATGTGTAGTTAATCAAATAACTAACATACACAATAGCAAGGAGTAGAAAAGCTGATGGAGCTTTTTCCCGAACTGCATGTGATGTTGCACTATTCCAAGCAAGACTTTTGCACAAAATATTTGCTGACCGAGTCCACTAGACTGCTAATTGGTTGCTCTATATTGTAATTTTTCCTCTGGTAACATATTCGGAAGGGTTAAAAAGATTGATTTTCTTGTTGTAGACAAAGGCTTGAAACCTAGTTGTGTTGAACAGAATGGTCTAACTTTGTGTCATGCTCCACTTCACTTTCAAGATTCAATACATCTGTTCAACACAAGTCTCTGTGGCTGAGTGGGTAAGGCATTAGAATTCTAATCCATAGATGGTTGGTGTTGTGAATTAGAATCCCACTGGAGGCAACTTTATTTTTTGCTGATTTTGAAACCCTCGATGTCAATTTTGTACAAAAATGACAGAAATGTCAGATATGTATTATTTAGGAAAAACTCGGATGTACAAAAACTTCACTCAGTGGCAATGAGGATAGCTCGCTGAATACCTTGACTTTTTCAAAATTATATCAACCAAAATTAACAATAAAACAACAACAATTTTACCATTTCTACTTTCAACTGTTGCTAGCAATTGATACTAAAGGATATATACGTACCAGTAAATGTTCAAAGATGCATGATGAGATCAAAAAATGAAAAATAACTTTGTTATTCACGGAGGTCAACTTCATTTTGCAATTAGTTCAAAGTGATTTTCCAGCTGATACTTTTAAATGTTACTGCCTCAAGTTTCTCAATAGTATATTGTACTTGATGGTGGAGAAAAAGTAAGATCCACTTCTGGTGTTGTCTATTTCATAGGGCGTGAGATATTGCTCCCTTCAAGGTCTCTGACTCAACAGTTATAAACTGCAAGATGGTAAACTTCTAAGGGTCGCTTCACACCTGCGATTAGTTCAGGTTGAACTGTTGCGTGAACTAATAATTGGATGATGAGTTGTACTATAAACAGTGCGATTAGTCCAGCTCATTTGCAGGGAAAGGAATTGCATTATCCAAAGATTAGTTCACGCAATAGTCCAGGTTGAACTAATCGCAGGTGTGAAAAATTACATAAACGTTTTGCTCGTAACTGAGCCTTTTACGAGATGTTAAACTTGCGCACTTGCGGCGGAGAAAATGATGCGTCACTGGTGCAGCTCTTTACCTTTTATAGCGATAACGTTCTCTCTTCCCTGGCAAAAATACCCAAACTGAATACGACCTTAAAGTAAATATTACCACAGCAAAGTGGATAAATAGAAATAGAGGATAAAAAGTCGTCGTGTTGGTTTTAGCAGTTCTTCATTTTAACTAAGAACAATGACATACATTTCCTCCTTATTTGGGAAAGAATCACGACGTTTGAGGTTGTGATAATAATATATTTTGTAATTAAACAATTTTAACTCGGGGTTAACAAGTGTGAGGCCCATGTTGTCTTCGATTCCTAGTGCAGAAAGTGACTAAAATGAAGCCACAATTTTTTTGTAAAATAACTTCGCAGTGACAAGCGTCGCAGCTCGTTTTAAAGGCTCGTTCACACTATGCGGTTTTTTCTGATTACGACTGCGATTCTTCTTATCACAACAAATGGGTTGTACAGGATTCAATGGAAGTGTTTGCACTATGCGACTGCGACAACATCACCAATGCCTGTACAACCTATTATAAGCAAAATAAATCGCAGTCGTATTCAGAAAAAAACGCACAGTGTAAATGAGCCTTAAATAAATCACAGTTGCATTCAGAAAAAAATGCACAGTGTGAATGAGCCTTTAGTCAAACAGGGAAATCTGCAAACGGTTTTAGTTACACTGATTGTATTTTTTTTTGATGAGAGTGTCTGTCACTATACTGGGTTCAAACAACACATTTTCTATTCCAGTTACCGACCACATACGTTTTCAGAAGTGGGGAGACTGGCCCTCCTTTCCAAGCTGGAAGGAAAAGTTTTTCCTGTTCCAGTACCCCAAAGAGCAGGGTACTCCCGGTCATTGGATAGCCGATCCCCCGTCGGGAGGAATTGGACGGGAGGTTGTGATTGGTATTCTTTGGAATTGTTAATGGAAAGCATTCTTGTTGTATAATAATATTAGTTTTAGTTGTTGGGTTCCCATCAAATCAGAACGTAGACTTTCGGGTTTGGGAAGAACGACCTTGATGTTTGTTTCATTCTCTTGGGTGTGAACGGTGGAGGATCTAGGATGGAGGCTGGGGGATCAAGGATGAAGGGTTGAGGGTGGAGGATGGGCTATAGAGGACAGACGATCTAGAATGGTGGATGGAGGGTGAAGGGTCTAGGATAGAGGGTGGAGGATGGAGGGTGGAAGATTCACGATTGAGGGTGGAGGATCTAGGGTACAGGATCTAGGGTGCAGGATAGAAGGTGGAGGGTGGAGCATGGATTGGGGAGCATGGAGGGTAGAGGATGTAGGATGGAGGGTGTAGGATGGAGGATCTAGGATGGAGGGTGGAGGGTAAAGGATCTAGGATTGTGGAATAAAAGTCTGGCAGAAATATTGCTGTTTTTCGGAATTTGGGAAACTTGTCTACCACCCTCAGTAATGAATGTTACTTAAAGGAAATTACAAATTTTTTTTTTCCCACTTGAAATTCATGTCCCGTGGTTAGTTGTGACACAAAGAATGCGTTGAGTGAAAGTTCCCAGTCACTGCACGCTTCTACGGAACAGGTAAACAAGGGTGTAGAGTAAGATAAACAAATTAAACATAATCAGGACAATATAAAGTTTGAATGAAGAGTTTTAATGCATCATAAAAAGGTGGATTAAATAGAAGGCTGACGGAATGCTGTATTTAAATAGAAATTTGTGAGACATTTTGACTTCAAAATATTTGCATAAGTGACAGCTTGAATTGAGGATGAGTTTGAAACGAAGAAGTGACATCTAATTGGCATTGTATTGTTGTTTCTATGAAACCATTAAAAGGATTTTTTCAATTGAATAAAAATAAGAAACTATTCAAATTTCAGCAATGCAGATAACACATCAGTACGTGTGTTCGTTTACCAGTAATGCTTGTTGCTGGCTCGCTTAGAGTCAGCTTAGTGATTTATTTGAGTCCAGTATCGTGGGAATATGTCTTGGCACTTTTATGATAAGTTGGCCTACTTTAAGTTGCAGTCACTCGTGGGAATTAGTTCACACAGAATGTCATCATGACATCATAATGACGTTACGTCATAGCAAAGACCAGCCTGTTGTGACTTTTCACGAGGTCGTATTGTTGTTGTAATCGAATTACTCTGGTGGAATTTGGTCCAACAAGCTCTTGTTTGTGAGTCTAGTACTACACCGCTCGGCCATTCGGATACATTCAAAATCCCCACATTCTTGTGAAATTATCTCCGTCCGAAAGTGTTTGTTGGATCTTGTTGAACTTCTGATGCTATCTGGCCAGTGGGACACTTGTGTCCACCTGTTAGTGGCAAGTATGGCTGCCGAGCCATCTTGACATTTTTACTTTTTCAGGCAATAATGGGATTCGAACTGGGGATAGAGTGTGTTGCAAACAGATCTGACCGTCTGAGATAATTTGTTTAAAAGTTCGAGCATGAAGTATTGAGATTTTGTAGTGTTTTCAGCATCTAGTGTGACCCTGATTAAAGATTTCAGTTAGAAGGCAGCATATCACATATCCTTGACCTTGAAGTTCTTTCAGTGAGCCTTACCTTCAAAATATTGCGTGACCTTGCCATAGTTCAAGGTGCGTATTACACTTTGCATGACTTTTGAGGCCCGAAATTGACTCTGATTTGACAGTCTGAAACAATAAGATCGAAACTGAAATATGTGAATGGTACACGGATGTTTACGTTCATGGAAACAAGACGAATATCCTAGACCGATAGGAATGCGGTTGTTTGTTTCAAAAGTATCAGAGTAACAGGCGACACACCGTGTGTGCCAAGACGGTTTGTTTTAAAGTGAAGTGTATTTAAGTTCAAATATTCAAAAACTAAAAGTTTTATTTGCATCGACGCAATGACAGCAATTAACCAGTGATTCTCAGAATTAGACTGTACTTGCGATGTGAGTGCACTTTGCGTCACATTTGTAGGCAACTGGCTTGTTCCAAAGTGTTGTACTTTTTGATCAAATTATTATGTAATAATTAACAATTAGAAGTTTACCTAATTTAGCCAGTGAGAAAATCTTCCTTTGTGAATTGCCTTACAATCTCAACTTTCTTTGAAAAGCTTGTTTCGCCTGATGAGGAGTCAGAGACTCAGTGACTTAAAAAGTGCATAACAGAACGTACAAAAAGACAAGGAAAAGAGTCATGAGGAGAAAGTGACGATGACATTTTATAAATTAATTACTAAAATTCTGATATTAATTCAATTTTATATTTTTAAAATCAAATCCTGTTTTATGGGATGACACTGCAATAAACGTGTGAAAACTTGGAAGTCATCAGAAGTTGTGATGGCATTTCAGGGCAAAGACACGGAAATTCTGCGGAAATGTTTGCTAACTGCTCACCTCAGTTCTCAAATGTCAAACATACAGAAAATAATCAAGTTCATCAATTTAAAATGGTACCGGATCTCATTCAGCTGTTGTAAAAAAAAGAAAATAAACCTAAGACAAGGCATTATTTTCAAAACAGGTTTAAAGATCCATCCCCGGCAATTTTGCTTGGTTGCCCCAGACCAAGGTCTAGATGAGGTAACCCTGTCCGAGGGTTTGCCTGAGGACTGGGTGGCCTCTCTAGACCAAGGTCTGGGGCAACCAAGCTAATTGCAAATGGATGGATTTTATACTAGCCCAAGACAAAATATTTTGGCCAAAAATGAGCAAGATCTGACTGGTAGTTTCCTTGGAAATTGCCTTTTTAGACACCAAAGTGAGGAGGTATCGCCAGCTGTATTTGTTGTTGTTTTGGCAGCCATGGCTTGTTGCCTAGCAATGAGCCTTTGTGGCTCCACCCCCTTGCCTTTTCATTGGTTCTGATGGCCAATGGGCTAAAACCTTAGACACGCAACTAAGGATTTTGCCCTAGGGCACTTAGTTAACTCAGACCAAGGACCTTGGTCTGAAGCAACTGAGACTGTGCCAGCGAGTTAGAATTAAATGACATAAGTCCTTTTATGGGACCACTGGTGCCACTATTTTGGACTTAAGGTGACATCTACCTTTTGGTGTTGAAGCCAGAGTGGATCCTTCACTTGCCTGCATCCAAGGGATTCCTCAGATTCACCTCTGGTACAGTGCTATCTTTCCTCTTGAGGAGGTCAGCATTACAATTGAGCCTTTTTGATCTGTGTACTTTTTCAGGAATTGGTGGGACTCGAACCCATAACATAATATGGGATAGCTTATGTACTATAGCAGTTTGAGCCACTCTAGTTCCAGCAAAAAAAAGCCGCAGACACACAAGGAAATGAGAGATTCCATTTTTATGCTAAATTGTGACACGAAAGTCTATTTTCTGTTCATTTGAAAGAGTAGTTTCCTTCTTGCAAATACGCTGTAATAATAAATCTATTATTCTCAATTTTCTCGCCAAAGGGTCAAGAATTTTAGATTTTGTCTATTGATGTATTATGTTTCACATTTACCATTTCCTCTACTGAATCTGCAATAAATTAGATATCATTCAGTTCAGTTTGAACTCCAGTAATTTGACAATAGAAGAATTCACACTGACGCACTTTGAAACATTTTGACGAATAAAGTTCCTGTTTCTGCAGGAACAAAAATAAATCACGCTATTCTTTCAGTGGCTAGTGAAAGAAAAACGGAATAAAATATTCGTCTTTTTCCTATTTTGGTTTTGGATCTTGCTGAATTAGATGAATAAGACTAATTCATCTAATTGCACAAGGTTACTGGAAATGACTGTTCATGGATAGGTGGAATCTTCATTTGCACTATCCATGGAGTAGTTCACCATTCATGGGTAGTTAAAATGTAATGTAGCACTATGCATGAATAGTGCAAAGTGAATGAGCACTCTCCATGGATAGTGAAGAAGGAATTTGCACTATCCATAGATCTAGATAGCTGAATACATTATGTGTGAAAAAATTACTATTCACAGATGTTATAGTCCACTATCCATGAAGCACTTGTCTAGTTCAACCAATTTGATGAATTCACCTGGTTTCAAAACCAAAATAGGAAAAACACGATTGACTTGTTCTGTATCAGTTTGCGTTGTGCAATGATAACAGAATTTTTGGATTCAGAATCCAGGGGTTTACCAGTTACCTGTTTTCTGGGCTAACAAACAGAAGGTGCATGGCAATTGGTACCCATCAGGATTTTCCTTCTGGAATGTGACTAAAATGGTAATTAGGTAATAAGTAGATCAACTGTTGCTTGCTTTCCATATTTGTCATTATTGTCTTTTCAACCATTGTTATAAAATCTGTCCATCATCCGTGTTTCCACCTAGACAACAAATACATGCCACCTGAGCCAAAAATGCGAACAGCGGGAGACATGCGGCAGACAATGGAAAATATAGAATAAAAATCAGGTTAACTTCATTCCTGGATCAAATTCACAACAACAATCGTGTTTGCCGTATTTCATCTTTTCCATGGATAGTAAACCAGGTGTGCTTGTTTTCTTGAATTTTTCCCAGTCGCATCTCTTAGAGGGATCACTAGCGTTATTAGACCAAATCTTCTTGTTTTACCTCCTTCGGAACATAAATCTATTCCTCAGAGAGCATTTGGATTGAGTTGAAAATTACATGAATAAGCAATGATTTCGCATAAAACAATTGACTTTTTCCTATTTTGAATTTAAAATTCGTCTAATTTTTCTAATTAGACAACAAAAAAATAGTGTAATATTAAAAAGACTTTTGTGAGGTTTGAACCATGGTTCTACTGATCAACAGTCAGGCTTCCTAACCACTAAACCAAAGTGTCAACTGTGAGTGAGAGATACAGAAATCCTTGCTATAGACTTCAGTCGTGCTTGACTGGTTCTAGTTGAATTCGTCTAATTCATCTAATTAAACGAATCTAATACAAAATAGGAAAAACACGATTGATCCGTGATACCTCTATTCTGAGCACGTCTGAGACATGCGAATGGGGAAAAATCCGAAATACAAGCACACATGCGAGTCAAAGGTGAATTTACACCTCCAGATAGTTGAGTGAACTGTGTGCGAAGACAACAATTGAATTTTTCCGATTTTGAATTAGAAAATTCATCTAATCCAACAAATTACACAACCAAAAATTCAAATAAAAATACCTGTGTGTCTGGAATAAGCAATTTCTATTGGGTCCCACCTATTTGTTGACCTCAGAGCGGCACTAGCTACATTTGTCTATTGAGAAAAGGCAATTGATAGAATAACTAATAATGATGGCAATTACTATTTATCAGATTTTCAAGGCTAAATAGTCAGTAACTGGAGTGGTTGTTAGCTCAATCTCCGTGGAAATTTTTAGTCACTGGGGAATATGTTTGAAGAAGTAGACTTTCAAAAAACATATTGATACGGAGACAAGAACACAGTCGAGGTTTATCAGCAGAAAATGAGACACAACTTGTCCGGATAATGTCCAAGTTTTTTTTGAATAATGTGTGATTACGAGTATTTTATGCTGAAGTATTGTGGATTAACAATGAACATAGTATATTTTGAGGTTCAACTTATGTGTTGAATACATTCTTATTTTTTCTTCAGTAATGAATTTGATTTGCATTTTGTCATTTGAAAATTAGAATTCTGTTTGATTTGGGTTTAATATGCTGAGACTGAAAATACAAATGCTATCAGGAAAAATAACTCAAATCCAGAGAATACATATCTGATTGATTTCGGAAAAAATGAAAACCGTTGCTTTTTGTGTCCCATAGGCACACAGTCCCCGTGATGTCAGCTTCCACAGCATTATCTTAGGTGCTAGGTGTACAAATATAATATAATAGCAAGATTTTACCAGCATATTCATTACTAGGTGCGCGTTCATAGGGGCTCATTACGGGTAACAAGTGTCATTACCGCTGTGCGGGAGGGCAATGTTTTCAGTGTTCTGTTCTGTGTCCATGGGGTGGATGGTGCAAAATGAATGAGCAGTCTCCATGGAAAGTGAAAAATGAATTTGCACTATCCATGGATAGCTAAATACGTTATGTGTGGACAAATTACTATTCATGGATAATATATTCTTGTATCCATGAAGTATTTGTCTAATTCAACTAATTAGATGAATTCACCTAATTTCAAAACCAAAATAGGAAAAACACGATTGATTTCACAGATGATTTCACACTTATAACTGAATCTCCCAGAAAATAGCAATGAATGCGGAAACACGAAAACCAGGCTTTTCGTTGTTGGATTTCATACCATGCAACCTGTGCAGGAAAAATCCAAGATTTTATTAAATAATGTATAAATATATTTATTCCGTAGCCTTGAATAAATGATGTTGTCACAGGCTGCACAGCCTGGAATCCTTTCGCGACCAGGAGATGCCTTTTTAAATGAGCCACAAATACTTTAGTTC
>JBCAUG010030775.1:0-10272 GCA_038406175.1 Haplosyllis leylae
TATATATTTTTCACCGCTTTTTTGACCCGCGATTCAAAGAAACATGATGATTAATCTCATAGACACGACATTAATTTATCCGGAAAACAATTTTACCTCGTTACCGCCATTCGAGTTTTCTGGTTTTAAAATTGTGTGGCAAAATATTAAAATCTGACTATTTTTCAATTTCGTAATACTAGTGTGGATTTCATACCAGTGTATTGCAATAAAATTGTTTAATAATATTTATATTTTGAATAAATCACAATTAGTAAGCTTTACCTGCATTTGATAAATAATTATACTGTAATTTCAAAATATTCTACAGAAAATTGACAAATTTAATTAACCAAAGACGGAAAACCTCGAATCTATAAGTCCATCTCATTCATAATTAAAAACGCAATTAGCGCTCGTCATGGGAGAAAATTGTTTTGGTGCAATTGTGTCAGAGCCATTAAGGTCGAGTGTAAAACAACCCATAAGGTAAGTTTACATGTATCACTGCGAATAGTACGTTACGTTCAAGTAAAAATCGCAAGTTAAGGTACGTTCACAATGAGTGAAAACGATGGGCGAAAACGAACTAGAAAAAAGTTTATGTTGAAGTACAAATTGCGTGTTAAGCTATGCTCACATGGAGCGAAAACGATGGGCGAAAACGAACGCGAACGAGTATGTTTCAGTCACAAAAACCCAAGTGAAATCCATATCCAAGTCTTAACAGTAAATGCCATTTTAATTTCAATTGCGTCTTTTGAAAGCGAGATTGCTTTCGCGTTCGCTTTCTTTCGGTGTGAACATACCCAGTAGCCCTCACATGTGCTTGAGGCGTACATCATGTAATTTATTGTTGTTTGCATAATGCTACATGTACACTAACCAACACACGGCGCAACTTCATATTCATCAAACATGTCATGTCAAATGTACGTTATTTTTCGGAAAGACTTCACAACACAAATATTTCGGAATGCGCAGTTTTAAAAAATTCCACATTGCCAATTGTGTGTACACAAAACATAGACATACATTAAACGTGAAAGCCTTGATTCTGCTATGGCGTGGTGTAGAGTTTCTCTTTACATTGCGCAATTGCATTGCCTTTTTTTTGCAGCCACTAAATGCGGATGGTATGCGACATTTAAAACTCTAATGCCGGCATTTAATTTTATTTCCTTGAAGGATAGATGTTAAATGAAGGATTTTACTTCAGATACAATCTCATCTAGTTCCACAGATTGTACATAATTATTCCAGAAAATATCTAGTATTTGTTTAAAAATTTATTCCATTGCATGTATATTTGAACCCTGCATAAACTACTCGACGCAAAATATAAAGGTTACACTGCAGATGCATGTACAGAAACATCCCTGACCCATTAAAATGAAATCAAACACTACCAAGATTTAAAACTAAATGCAAACGCATCCCTGGGGTGGCCAAAGAGCAGGTATTTAAACTGCCCATTTGCATTTGAGTGTGCTAGTACATGTGCAAACATCCTCCCTTATTGCACATAAAGGGGGTAATCACCCCCTTCCTGTTACAACACACCGGATGTTGTCGGGTGAAATCATTGCGAGAAATGTGTCTGCGGGTGCCCTGGGAGGACTACCCAGTCGGCCGCGTCCAGGGTATGAGGTATGCGTGGTATGCCACAGGTTGGTTAGGGTACACAGACTGACACTGCCAAAACACAACAAACTCTCCCCCCGACCACCACACGCCCCCTGCTGCCGTGCTACGAGGGGGCATCGCGGAGACGTAAAAATTATCTTCCCCAGTACTCTGGGCCCTTGATATCCCCAAAAAGACTTAATGAAAAGGACGTTTGATCATTGAAACAATAAAAAGAAACTATTATTTTAAAAAATCAAACACTGGTTGGTGTTCGCAAAAACTATCAATTTAGATTGGAAACTTTATATCATCAGAGCTTCGAGTCACATTTCGACTCTGCCCTCGCATAATATGCACAATCTGTAAACTGCAATCTGTGAACCTCGATGTTTCCTTTTTTTTGCAAAGGGAAGTTATTTTTAAAAAATATTTTTCTGTTCAAGTTTTACCCTTGTTTGCAACGGTAAAACTTGATAAATCTAGTAAAAATGTAAAATTTGATTTCTGACTCAAAACATCACTAAATAATAGCGTGAGTGCGGACGACCAGAACTAAGTGTGTATTTCCGCTGCACGCATTTTCAATAAATACGTTCCTTCCCTTCGTGCCAAGTTTTTCAGTGTAAACAAGTGTCATAATATTGCACGTAAGTGGGAAAATACATGTATATGAGTACTGCAAGGCACAGGCTGAATGCCAACGTTAGAATTAATTCAAACTCTTTTCAGGGCTTTTTTATACACTGACTCTTGCAAACTATTTTACTTCAGGCCAATGCCAACTGATTCGCATATGGTCTACATGTATATGGGCCAAAATTTCTTTAATTTTGCGGGGTTTAAAAACTATTTTTACCGCTGCAAACTCCCGCCTCTGGCCTGAAGGGTCTGGGAAACGAATGCACTGATTCCTGGAAAACAGACAAAATGCATCAGCATAAACTACTCGCAATGTGGGAAACACCCAGTTCTCCCACATCCAATCCAGTCTCCTCCACTTAGGGTGTATTTACACTGACAGATGTATTTACACACAGCGAACGCAACCGCAGAAGCGGCATCGCTTTCTGATGGGTTCTGAGAAAATTCAATGCGCTATTCATACACAGTGAAGGCAATAATGAAAGAAAATTTCGCTTTCGAATTCGCTTGAAATTTCGCTTCCTGTGAGTAGAACCTTAACTACACCCTTAGTGCACCAGGGGAAACAACCACCTTGTTCCAGATTCCAGATATCCAGGATCCAGATTCCATACTCTGGATGATGGATGATAAATCTAGCATCCGGTCTAAGTTTGTTTTCTCTTCATTCCCAACCTAAATCTGGTTCCCCGCGTCTTAAAATAGAAGACGTTTCCTTCTGTCAGCGTCTATCTGTACTTGCGTCAATCCGCCATCGGCCTTTTTGCTTCCTCCTCCCACAGACGCTAGTTCGTAAAAGTCATTCGCTCTCAGCCAGACGTATCATCTATTAAAATCATCAACTAATAATCACTTACGTAACTACAGTAATATGTGTGATACGTCATTTGCCACAACTTAATTCAAGTTTCTAATAACGTTTTATTTTTGTTGCTGTACAGTGAACACTTCGTTTGTCGGCCACCTGGTATTTCGGTTGTACAACCGAGGTGACCGTCCAAAGAGGATTAACACCAGAAAGCAGTGGCCAAAAGAGCAACAATATGAAAAGCACACAGAATTTCCAAGAACGAAAAAGTAACTTCACTTTTTGCACATTCAAGGTCTTTTGTTAAGGATTTACCGGTAATCGTATCACAAAATGGACGAGTGGATCTTAGACCATTGTCCACAAAGTGTCATCTGTTTGTAAACATTTCAGATCTACATAAAACGTAAACACTTGATTTGATATCAGTGTCTGGTACCAACATTATTACTTAAGAACATGTAACTTTTTTCCTCAGAAATTTGGATATGTTTCTGTTGACGATTACTTTCTCAACTCCCCTCGTCTTTTTCTGTACTCGTCAAGGTCATGGTCAAGGTCAACGCAGAGCCAACGCTGCGATGACGCTAACAAACAATGGAAATAAATGAAGTCACTCAAGAATAGGGTTGCAACTGCTTCTGGAGTGATTCCATTAAGTTTAATGAGAGCAGTGTCGCCAGCGTCATCGTAGCGTTGACGCTGACGCCCAGTCACAGTGTAAACGGGCCTCAAGGCGTTTAAGAATGCGGGATGTTTGTGTTATCCTTCAAACAGCCATTTTCCCCACCTGTTGCTGCAAGCTGCCACCATCAGTTAGATTTGTACATTAACATCTTCCATTTACGATAAAATGGTGCCATAAAATAGAAACTTCTTAAAATCTACTTAGAAAAACATGCATAACATAAGTCCGTAATAGAGAGTCAGCTGCCATGCTGACGCCAAGAGGTCAGCAGGTGTCGCACCAGAGGTGAATCTAAGGAATCCATTGTGCACAAGTAACAAAGCATAATTTAAGCAAGGGAATCACCCTGGATTTAAAATCCAGGTAGATGCCAACAAAAGTCCAAAAACAGAGGTACCAGGGCCCTGCAAAAAGGATTTATGTCCTCCAAAAATGAAAAAAAAAAAACAACTTCTGAAGTGTACGATGCAGCGTACCTGGAAAAAATACTCGAGACCAGACAAGGTGAAACAACAACTTTCAATGGATATCTGATCAATTTCAAGACCTGATACCGATAACCTGTTTGATCAACTTTTCAAACTCGATTCCAGGTCTCAAACAAGATATGCACGATCAAGGTTCAACAACGATCCCTCTAATATAAGGACACCTTTAGTTCCCGCACGCAAAGTCACACTTCTATACGTTTATTATAGTATGGCATGCAGGTTATACGATACTAATCGAGTGCATTGTTTCATCCCTCTCCTATTTACAAATATTGCATGACAAAGCATCTTCATCTCAATTAAGGTTCATTTAGAGTGATCGAAAACGAATGCGCAGGCGATATCGCTTTTTACTGAATACGTACCGCACTATTTATAACAGTGTTGCCAACGATGTTGTCGATCAAAGAAAATTTTAGTTTCCAAGTTCATTTTTTTTTGCTCAGTGTAGCTGTACCTTAACTTAAGGCTTAAGCTCTATTCACACCGAGAAAAAGCGAACGCGAAACGGACGAAGTCCACAATTGATATTTTAACACATTCAATATGCTGTTTGTGATTAGTATCAATGGTAACAATGTAATTGATTACAGTAAATTTTCGCCCGAAAGTTCGCTTTTTCTCAGTGATGTAAATGTACCCTTAATAAGTCGTACATTTGTGGCCAATCGTATAGTGTGACCCTATCATTGACAGAACCTGCCGTGCGTCGCAACATAAGGTGTTTCAACCGGTAACTGTACCTGTAAATAAAACCGCATCGCACGCAGCACTCAGGTTTAAAAATCCTACACAAAACCTAGATCAATTCAACTTCGTCCGCACGAGATCCAAGCTGGTGTTTATTTCCACTTTCATTATCAAAACAGTGAAAAAATACGTTTTTCGTTTTCTGTGGTAGGAAAAACAAAGGAGTGATTAATAGTAACCTTCGTGCACTGACTGAGCGATCGGTCAGCGGAACCCGGTTTCAACTATAATGGAAATTAATGAAGGAGTTTTGCCTAAATGTACTGGCTCAATGTTGTCCAAAACAAAAAGAGAAACAAAACAAACATAACAAAAAAGCAGAAATAAATCATCCTTGAGCATCCAGACAAAACAGGCCTGAAGTTCTTTTTGTCGTTTGTGTCATTTTTTGATCAATTAATTATCGACGTCGAGGGTTAAGAAATAATTGTCAACAATGTTTGAAGTTCGAGTCGAGAGTTACATCTTGAGTGCAGAGTTTGGAGTATTTCTAAAAAAAATCTACCCATCGATTCTTTTCAACTCTTTAAAATAGAATTCCTCTGCATGAATTCAGTTTGTCTTTTTGCACTGATAGTGTCACAGTCCCCAGAAATTTATTTTAAAAAAGTTTTATTTTTTAAATTAAAACCCACAAATATCTCCAAAAGAAGAAGGCACATTTCTGTAAAGATTTGCAGAATATAAAATGCATGACAGTTGACTCAAACTGCAACTCTAAATTATAAACTCTGTGGACGTTTTTTTCCGAACATTCTACGTGATCTTCTTGACAAACAATCTTACACGTGTCAAACTACGAGGATTTTAACCCAATTTTTGAAAGACAAAGATTAAGTTTGATGACACTCGAAAGATAAAAACACTCCTCGTGGCCGAGTTCTCTGAAATAGTTAAATACATGTTGGATCTTGCTTCGCGTTACAAAAGTAGTTCGGTGTACTAGGTACTTGTTGTTGTACATGTTTTTACCCAATATGGCAAAAAAAAAATTATTAAATATACGAATGCTGTCCGTATATAGTGACTTGGTTCATTTCTTCAAGCTTTAAAATTTTTTTTTTAGGCTGAGATTGCTGAGGCTGAGCCAGAGAATTCCCCGTACTTCTGCGCGATTAAATTTACTTCTGATCCTTGCATCTTCAATTTTACTGATACCCGTGACAATAACTTGTCATTAACTTCAAATAAACTACAGATCGACTTTTGATTCTAAATTTACACACGAAACTGCGAAAATTGCTACTTATAAAAAAGCTGTGTAGTCTTAATTTTCGTGAAAGTTTAATTTAAGCTTCTTCCATTTCTACACTTTCTGTGGCCTTTTCAGAAGTCCCTCCAACAAAGTTTTGGCAAAGAATACTATATTTTGCGACTTTCGCTCAAAAACAAGAAATCATTGTCATTGTTTTTCATGTTGTGTTTCAGTAGCGGATTCAAAAGTATTTTGCGGGGTGCGGCAAGAAATATAAAATCTTTTCGGACGACTTCGGTGACCTTATTTTCTCGATCTATTTTTTTTTTGTTTTATTCTTACAGAAGTGCCCCACCCTAAACTGTTTACCATCTAGATCCGTTACATGTCACCCCCCCCCCTCGAATCCTTCCTCAAGCCCACACTACTACAGTACATCCTTTTCATTACTTATTATTTAGAAAACAGGTTGGGTCGCATGCCCCCCCCACAACTGGATCAACTGCAACCTGCCACTCCCAGTGGCGATGCTACATGTACCTACATGTTAAAAAAATTCAAGTGAGGCCATTGATACCCCTGTTTTGGACTTCT
Organism: Haplosyllis leylae; assembly: GCA_038406175.1. Classification (NCBI taxonomy): domain Eukaryota; kingdom Metazoa; phylum Annelida; class Polychaeta; order Phyllodocida; family Syllidae; genus Haplosyllis; species Haplosyllis leylae. Next base: position 6,777 of record JBCAUG010030775.1, read on the forward strand.
GATGTCTGCCCTGGGTTTCAAAGTCAGGGTGGATCCCTCCCTTGTGTGCACAATGGATTCCTCAGATTCACCTCTGGTGCGGCACCTGCTGACCTCTTGATGGTCAGCAGGACAGCCGGCCGCGTTCCCTATGTATGTATTCAGCAGAGGCAGGATGCCGGGATTCGAACGGGAGACCTCCCGCACAATCCCCTATCACTGCATGTAATTCCTACAACCGTAGAGTTTACACAACATAAATTGCCCGACATACCTTTCTGAGAATCCGGGTCGGTCTATCCGCGAGATCAACCACCGTCTTTCACTTTCACTCGAGCAGATCGCGAATAAAATCTCGTCCTGCTGAAGACACAGCATTTCTGTGCCGTAACTTCCCAAACTAATACTTCGCAATGTAATGCATGTAAATAAACGGACTTCCTTGGCTTCAAATCCACTGTGGTAGACAAATGTTCTTGCCAAGAGTCTTGGAAAAGTTGCGCTTTGAAAAAATTATCTTTTAAATCCTCGTTTGTGTTTGATTAGTCTAACTGTGGAACACCCAACGACCACTTCGTAATTCAATGTATGTAAGTTTGACTTCAATTCACTGTTGACAAATCCTCCAGGAATAATTGCACTTTGAAAAATATGTTCAAGTATGAGCTGTGGAACACTCCAGATTCCACTGAATCGCGTGGTCCTCAGATGCGGCAACTTTTGGCTCGCAATGCTCTGCCAAACTCGAGCGAGGAGAAAACAAGTTCTATCATTCACTGCAATTCAGTCCATGCAATGCAATGCGATGGAATAAATAGTCCCAGCGTATTAAATTGATAGAATGCTTATGAACAAATGAACAGATCTCCACTGTGCGTGTGGCTCTTTTTTTAAGCCAATATACACAACTACACATACAAGTGACAGTGTGGACTAATGGCATTAGACTAAATGGTTCACAGTTTTATACTCAGCGTCTGTGACCGTCACCAACTGCAGAATGCGCGCGCCTTCCAGCTTCATTCACCCGACGCTGCGTCCGTCGAGAGGTCCCGCCCGCCGAGTAGTGTGAAACAAGCTGCCCCACCAAGCAGCGCGCAACTACGAGGAACGAACTGTCCGACTCAGTGATGACGAAGGTCACACATATCATAATCAATACTGCACTTTAAACACTGACGCATCAGGATGTGCCGAACATTCAGTTTGTTTATTGCTACATTCATTACATATGGGTCTGTGGAAACGCCCACAAATATCGTATATCAGTTGGGAATGTGCTCAGATTGGGGAGACTGTTTTTTTTTAAGGGAGTGCAATACATTCGCTAGTGTTGAATAATATATGAGTATATTCCCACTTCCTTCCTTCCTTAAATTTATCTTCCCCCTCTCCAATCCCCAGCTCCTCCTATATATATAACATATCGTATGTGCACTGGATTTAACTTTTTGCGTAGGCTACTGTGAATTATTTCTAGGGGTGTTTTTAACTATAAACGGCTCTGTGTGATTTCTGTGGGTGTGCTCCGTCGTTCTGTGTTCGGCGGTAAAGACGTTTTTCTCGGAAAAAGTTGTTAATGTCAAACAACCAGCCGTGGTTGCGCAGTGATTGTAAAAGGTTCGAAAAACTTCCGATAAAATAAAGGTCAATTAAATTTGCAAAAATCTTTTATAAAAGAAAAAAAACCACGCAAATTATCTGTTTTGTATATCTGATTTAATCTGTGGTATTCTGATCGAAACTACGGCAGAAAAAAATGAATGAAAAAAAATGAAAGTCATTTTAACGTTACAGTGTATTTATTGCTTAAGAAATGGCATCAACTTGTCCATCTGAACGAGTAACCAAAATTTATACTTTATTCGCACTGCACGGGAACGGAATTGGAACCAATATATTGTACAGAAATGTTCACACTGGTCTGAGGGAAAGGAACCAGGACCCATTGTTTCCTGTCCCAGTCCTGTAAATAAACCATTTACTTGCCTGGATGAGAATCAGCTTGCAAAGCCTACATTTGCCACAAAGTAAAAACTAAATGAAAACCAAAAAAAATTTGTTAGGTTGGCGCCCCCCCCCCCGTCTGGTGACTTTTGGATCTGCCACTGCTATGATCCTGTTCATAACGACGTCGGTTAGAACGAGCAACTAGTTACAAAGAGCAGATCCGTGTCCACACACACTTTTTACTCGTACAATTATTGCAAAGACGCATATGGCAGAAGGAATGCGTCCAACCGCACATACTGTACACATGTACGTACATGCACAAGTATGGTATGCGCGAACCTGGAATTTATTATGTACAGAGCTATGCAGGAACAAAAAAAAAGCAAACGACTTACTTACATACATTTCTGTGCACTACTTTTTTTTTTACAAATTTAATGGAGAATTGAATTTAAAAATCTATGTACATTAGATCTCGTTGTAACGACTTCGGTTACGAGGAACAAAGCACTGGGTCATGTATCAGCAAAAAATAAAACGTTATATAACAACAGCCAACAACCACCTTACATATCGTATGTACATCATTGCAAACAAAAGCGTGGGCCTACCTTAACGAGTTCACATTCTTGGTGCCTGGATGGGATCCATCCTTCACTGGTGTGTGCGTGAGCACTGACATTTGACTAAGTAGGATGTGTGTATCCTGTCTCAACCACATGATCTTCCGATCGTGGTCTAAGTTCAATTACCGAATAAATACAATGTATAGTTTTCGTGTGGTACGACAAGCAACACAATGCTGATGTACGTTGATCGAATGTATCAAAGTTCGATATCATTCGCGTTTCTCACGTCAACGTTTCCATCAAAATTTTACTAAGTTAGTAAATAGCACTCGTCCGGTCGTCAATGACGACTAGATTTCTTTCTGGGCAACCTGATTCTAGGATCTGGTCGTCCAGATGGACAACTAGGAATTTTGGGAAAAAGTCAAACATATTTTAAGTCAGATTATAAAATATAATAAAATTAACATAAGATAAGATTTTTTTGTAGTGTGTATTACTGGATAGCAATAAATATAGTTGTGAAGTTAAATTTTTTTCAAATATATTTATCTGGACAAGTAAAGATGATCCAGGTAAGTGAAAATGTTGTCAGGTTGTCCGGTTTGACGACTGGCCTCAGATCCTTATTTTCAGCTCAGTTTAGTCTGACACAGTTAAACACTGTGTCAATATCTAGTGACGCAAACACAAATGTAAAGAATGGGATTCTTAACATTCCTATGTGCTTGCGTTACCAACAAGAAAATATTAAATTTTAACATTGCTAGAAAATCTAACGTTACGTTTGAATAGAACCGTTTCAGACTTGCTTGACCTCAGTAACGGTGAACGATCTATGTACAATCGTCACGTGTTCATCTTTGTTATTCTGATTTGCGTTAAAGATTGTTGTCTCGAGTTTACTAACCGAGAGAGGTACCTGACACCCTGTTACTATCTGAGTCTGAGTCATCGTTATGTGTCTGTGTTATGTTTGTGTTATAGTTATGTCT
>JBCAUG010030786.1:0-24473 GCA_038406175.1 Haplosyllis leylae
CTTACACTTAGAAGTCGGCTCAGCGCCTATGCACTTCTTAGCAATGGACACCATAGAAATAAGAAATGGTAAATCCCTGTACCAATATGCATTCACTCTTATTGATATGTTGACAAATTACATCTTTGCAATCCCTGTCAAAAACATTAGTGGTGAAACGTTAGTGCATGAATACATCTACAAAGTTTACCTACCTTTTGGATGAACTGAAAAGTTCTTGTCAGACAATGGGACAAGTTTCATAAATGAACATTGGAAAAACTTTGCAAAAGCACTAGCATTCAAATATTTCCAGTCAAGCCCCCAGAACCCAAGAGCCAATGGAAAAATCGAGAATGTACACAATTTCCTGAAAAGAACTAAAGAAAATAATGCACAGTAATCCCAAAATCCCATGGCATGATGCCATACAAATTGCTACACATAATTATAACACTTTCCCCAGTGCAAACAATGGCCACTCACCGTTTTTACTCCATTTTGACAGAGAAGACTCAAATCCACTGTGGAACCACCTAAATCCCAGAAATACCACCCTCCTACAAGGTGATACGACAGTACCAGTTCTAGAACTCCACAAGCTCTGGAGAAGCCATGCCACAGAAATCTTAAAAAATAGGAGCAAACATGACAAAAAAAATATCAAAAAGAACCCCCCCCCTTAAAATCAATGACAAAGTTACCATCAAAAACTTTCATAAACAAGGAATAGAACCCAAATTCTTTGGAGATTGGAAAATACTCAAGTTTAACTCGGAAAGACAAGTAGTTGTCACAAACCCTGTAGGTGATTTACGAACTCTATCCACTAGAGATGTGAAGAAAGTAACTGACACTGACCTGATCTTCTCTACATGTGTTCTTCAAACCCAACTGGAGAAGGTGATAACCAGATAAAAACAAGTCCAGTACAATAATAGCAGCCAAGTCATTAATAACATGCCACCATCTAATGCACACAGCAGTCTTCCAGGACCATAAGGCTCGGGCAAGATATAAAGTGGGCATTATTTCATAGCAGCCACATGAATCTGCAACATGACATTATCAGTGACAGCACCTGCAAAGGAGATGCCCCTGACACCTCCACACACCAAACTACACAAAAAGTTCCAAGCAGTTATCATTCCAAAATCGAACTCCAGCAGCTCTCAAATTTTCCAGAACAGTTCTCACAAAAAATTTCATAAAGTCCATACACTGCTGAGTAGCACATGTTCCAAAGTTAACAATCATCACCAAAAACAGATGCAAGCTAACTGCTAATACTTCAAATCATGGGCAATCTAAAGTGAACTCAAAGGTAAATCTTTAGACTACCGGTGATTGATGCACTTTCAGCACGTCTTCGTCCAAACTCCAAGAAAGTGGAAGTAGGAATAACAGAGATGCGCAAAACCTGACAGGTCAAACAACCAACTGGACACTTGTCAGGAAAAACAAAGAAATACATCAACCAATCAAACAGATTAATTACATGTCAATCAGAACAAAAGAGTATGAAAACCCCAAGCAGATCATGCATAAGAACATGGACAAGATTGTAGCAATGTTGCAATCAGAGCCAATATGGTCGAATGACAAAAAGGATGCTGACAAAAGAAAAGCAATCTAATAATAATGTACAAATTGGCTTATGTCAACATGAGCTAGAACTTTCACACGGGCAAAACCTGTGTATGACCAGACAATCCCAGTAGACACCCACGAACTTTCGGTATTTATTGCAACATCTCCTGCAAGAAAGGGAGGGATTCAATGGATTAGTCACCCAGGAAAATTAGCCAAAAATAATAAACTCAAGGATTGAACCAGTGAAAAATGAAAGTGACATAAAATGAACACTAGAAGTGGATCCAGTCAAAATGAACATATCAAAGGGAATCAAACATTGATGACCCTACGAGACATGCAGTAAAAAGGCGTGAAGGAGGTCCAAGATTGACCACCTGAAAAGATCAAAGAACAATCCAGATAATGCTTATGAAACCCACTAGAACAAACCACCAAATGCTGGAACATAGATCTGCCTCACAGACTCGTAAAATGAACACACACTGATAAGCTATCATGAACTTTACACATGGTAACCCTGACCATGACCAAATAATCAAAACGAAAGTAATTAAAGACTAAATTAGACCAAAAGGTCAGAACTCATACTTGTAAAAATTAATTACAAATTACGAATGAAATTGTAGCAAAATGTATAAGTGACAGAGAGGTTGTAATAGCCAGAATCCAGAAGCACTAAGCGACCCCGGTGTATCATATCTAAATACCGAGCAACCATAATCCCAAGCATGTGAAGTGACTGAAGTGGGCAACAGTCATGCTTGAGTGACCTACCCACTGAGCACCCCCACCAGGGTGTGCCACTCGCTGTGATCCTTGTTACTTAAGTTACTCAGATCTGGCTTGCTGTGCAAAAACACGGAAACAGATATACTTGACTATGGTGGGAATTGGGTTAAGGAAGTTGCACATCATACAGCACATGACCATATATGTTGACCATATGCCTAATCTAGATCTACTAGGTAATAGACAAAATAATCATCACTTGTAATAGTCCCAGCCAAAGATGACAAATGTCAAAATGTCAAGCTGCTGGACTGAAGACAGTGCTCTAGTAGCCCTATACTCTCTGTGTGACATACATTTTTAAATGTGTCAAGAGAAACAATGCACACACTGCAATCATGTGAATGATAGATGGCAGGTCGAGTATGGACATTCCTTAATCCACCACGACACTTTGAATCGTGTATCATTTAAGGGTGTCAGTGTGTTACAGTGGCATAACAGCTCAGGTATTAAATGTAGATTAATTAAGCGTGGAATATTCAACCTTGCTGAGGCAGAGTAATGGCTGTAACGATCATGGGAAAAAATATTTCAAAATCTAAATTACAGAAACCCAGAAGATACATCCTCTTTCATTGAATATCAAAACCTCAAACTTTGAGTACCTGAGCAGCATATCTCAAGTCGTTAGCCCTCGCCAGCAATTCCACAGAACTGGTCTTGTCTCTTGTATATTCCGCTAACATTTTGTGCATCATGTCCACCTTGGCCTGAATCTCCTTGATCATGTCAAGGATAGCCAATCTGAACTCCTTAGTAATACCCCTCCCATATACTTTGGTCTTCGAAATTCTTCCCTGGAGCTTCTTCAGTCTTGCTGATAATTTTGTTGTATCTATTTGGGAAACAATGCACTCTTGACTAATTCAGCTAAATATTCATTTCTAAATTCCAAAGTTTAAGTTAAAATATCCTTCCCAGGACGGACGAACAGCTTAATTAATTACCTATACTTAATTAGATTTCAATGTAAACTCAATTATATTTCAAATTCAAATCTTTTCGTTTCTACTCAATGCATCCAAATTGAAAGCCCCATCACAATGTAAAATATTGAATTTGCCAATTTTTCCAAAAAAATGAGTTTACCTCCTTTGCCAGTCCTGATTATATCTCCGACCTTGGTTGTCAGCACGTCGGTATTTCTAGATAGGATTTTCACTGACCACATGACTTTGTCCTTATCATCTTTAACAATCTGCTGCTGTACACTGTCAATTTCACACCTCACTTGCACGACATCCTGAAGAGTAAAGGTGAGATCAAGCATGTTAAATAATGAGTACCCTTCCTGCACCAGAGCAAATTCACAATGCATAGACCAATCTTTACTTTAGTGATATGAGAATAAAACGTACATTTGAACCATTTGGAAAGTGAACAACAGCACCAACATCAGGTACTTTACTTGGATCAGCGATGTAAACCCAACTTTCTGCTATGATTACTAATGATTCGACTAAAATGTAGAAAAAAAATTTACTCGTGTGGTTCGTAGGCACACTACCCGTGCGTTGTTAATTCTTTACTTTAGTTTCTACCTTTCTGGACAAAACCCTGTCCACGAGTTCACTTACGTACAAAAATTTTAAAATTACGAAGATCGGTGTTATATCATTTTAATGCATCTTACTTTTTGGCAGCGCACACGCTGCAGTTTCCTCCGTCTCTCCGCATGGCTTGATCCTTCTGATTGGGCTTTTCACTACAGCCGTACCAGACAGGTCACCCATCCCAACCATCTTGTCATCACCACCCAAACTGATCTCCACATCCACCTCGGTTTCTTCCCTGTGTAGAAACGAATTATGTCGACTAAATGAATACAGGAAAAAGCAGCCAACTTGGATAGCATGGTTTTGGTTAATTTCAGAGCCGTACTTGGATATTTTACTGTAATGAGGACATCCTGCTTCGACAATGACTTCGCTTCACAAATGAAGTTGACTAAACTTCCCTTATTGCTTCGGTAATTGTTATGCTGATTCATGGTCTCTATTTTCCCGTGCTTAGCATGCTTAGCATCTGTGTTAACTATAATGTAAACTTACGAACTAATGTACTGGAACAGTTCACCCAATTTCATACGCAGCGCATCTGGTCCATCATCTGGCTGACAGTATCTGTACATTCCACATTCTGTTCCTGCTTCTGTCAACTTACACATGAAATCATAATCGTGATCTACAAGGCAGAAAAATCATAACTATGTGCATTCATTTTGTTCGTTCAGGTACATTGTTATATTACAACTATTGATTTTTTACAACATTAGGAGATCCACAGACAAAGGAAAACATAACGATGGCTGTTCAAAACTTACCTCTTGAGAATCCAATGGAGTGAACAACAACAGGGTGATCTCGTCTCGCCAGTTTTGCTTTCCACGTCTCGACAGCCCTCGCCAATTCTTCTTTCTGTCCACACTTTGTGTCTTGACCGTCGGTCATAAATGCGATCACCGTCTGTGTCACTCTCTTTGCTGGAATATAAACACACCACAACCTGTACATTTTCGCAATTTGACAAAGATACAACATTATTTCCTTTCTTTCAAGATTTTATTCTAATTAGGCCAAAACACCATAATTCTCAGAGTAGACGTCACCAAAATTCTAGAACAGTAGTTTATGTTTTCCGAATTATATAAACTAGCATAATACCTCTATTTACAATTGTTCAGAAACTCTTTAAATAAAATTTTAACAGAATATTCGCAAGGTGAAGTGGTCTGCTGATGCATTACAAAACTCCCAATTGCTTTATGTTGACACTGAATCACTCAGCAAGCAAAAAATCAGATACTTAACAATGGTCTGACCTCCTACAAAATTAGTCAAACTTCCACTAACTGCATCAAAGGCAGCTGTAAAACTTGTCATTCCCGAACATTTCAGGGCTGAAATCTGAAAATTTAAAAAGACGCATTATAAAATGAAATCAAAGTGAAATACGATAGTTAAACCATTATTTATGAATACTACTGTCCATAAGTTAATGAAATGAACATGTATCATTCCCACCTCCTTGTAATTTTGCTGTGTAAATTGTCCAACTTTCGCAGCGTGATTGTAAATTACGACAGTAACATGTCGATTGTCGCTGCTGTAACAATCCCCTACAATCTGTTTGATCGCGTCCTTCGCCTGAAAAAAGTACAATAACAAGAAAAATAAAATTTTGTGTCCAAAAAAATGTCCGAGTGAAGTTGATTTCATACAGATCTACTAATGTCTTGATACATGTATGAACCTGATTCCATGGATTTCCTGCCATAGACCCGCTCCGATCTGCTACAACAATTATATGTGTGAATCCGACACTCTTCTCATCATCCAAAGTTTCCTTCGTGGGGAGTTCAATTGTTAAGCGCAGATACTGCTCGTGGTCCAGTGTGGTTTCACCACAGGTTGCAACTGGAAAATGCAGTAAAAATACATCCTCAAGGACAAGTTTTTATCAACCACGTACGTAGTACGAGGGAAGTTAATGTTTTCAGTCGTGTGTGTCTGTTCACGGAGGGGGTGGGGACGGGGTGGATCCTTCAAAGACATCGAAGGAAGTGCCATCCTTCCCAGATAAGAAAGGGTTGGGCCCTCGTTCCCAAACCCAGGAGGCGAGCACCCCCCCCCCAACCCAAAAGGAAGGGGCAAACCCAGAAGAGGGTGCCTCTCCCATTGGATCATGGATAAGGGACCCCCTCCACCCTGGCCAAAGTTAAGCTGGGACCCCCCCCCCCATACAGGAGAAATATGAGAGGGGGACCTTGGTCGATATTGCCTTGTAATATTAATGGAAGGCCGTCATGTGTTACCAAATGTACATCAATTTATCATCAAGCAATCTATATCCGTTTCGTTTGCGAACAAACAATATTCTTACCTGTGACTTTCGCTTCGTTCCCATTGCCTCCTTCAGAATGAATAGCCTCAACCACAGCACGGGTCTTCAAGGGGCCAGAGGGGATGTTTTTCCCGTCCCTTGTTGCCTCTTGATTCTTGTCCTGTTGGCTGTGCATCCTCAAATGTCGCAATATTCTATCCAGCCTCACCTTTTTTCACTGGAGCGTTTAATTTGGTTCGTTAAATTCTCACATGGTCAATCAAAAACTTCTGAAGGCATTGTGGATATTATGAACCAGGAAAAGATTTCCATGGGAATGAAAAATAAATATTTTATTACCTAAATCATCTCTAGTTTCAACATGTCACCTCCAGTTTCTACATTCTTTGTGTTCCCAAAACTAGTTTTCGTTTAATTTTATACCTCAGATAACTTTGGATTTCCTCTGTGTTGCATAATTTTTTGATTTTCTGAATCAGATGAAATTTCACTTGCATTTCATCAGCTAAATATACGAGCGTTCTGTTGCCAGTCATACTTTCCATCACAAAAACTTTCTGTCTGACATTCCAGAACAAACTGTTGATCACAGTTACGACTACAAATCTTATTTGACGCGCTGTTTGCAAAATGTAACCGCAGGAAGTACTTCAGAATGTGCCAACTGAAACAGCGCGTTTTTCTCAATTCTCACTGTTTGCCAAATATAAATGTCCTTTTGGCTGAGAACCTAAGAACCTTTGAGAAGGATAATGATGATCTTTGACTTCGTTTTGCTTGCTTACGTGTTGTTACATTTGACTACAAGTTCAGCTACACTTTTATTCACTTGTCTTTCGTGCCAAAATTAACTGGTACACCTGAAGTTTTTTGGGGGGTTAGTGGAACAAGATGAACACATAGCTGCAATGAATTTGTATTCACATGCAAAATGAACAAAAATAATTTCCTGGCAGAAGCTGCTGTTCGATTTTCAATTTTTTCTTAATGATTTTTTTCTTTCAAATATGATATTGATTATCATGGCCATGACTTGGGATGACCCTAGTCTTTCTACGAAATGTCTCTACCATCAATAATACAATTTTATGTATTTCTCTATTGTGCGCTAAAATAACGTGAAACTCCGAACTGGGGTTAAAAACGTAAAAAAAGAGGATGGGACATTTCCATTTGCTCTATGGAGTGAAATAAAATGTATAAACAGTCCAGCTCGCTACTTGTAATTTTAACCCACCCACATACCTCTAAAAAACAACACATGACCACGACATCAGGAGAAATTACATTGGTATTATATTTGCTTTGCATTATGAACATTTTGTAGTTTCAATGCTCAACAGAATTCATTTCGATACCAACATATTTTGTTCCTTGCTACCTCGATTCATTCATCGTTCGAGTTGCGAAAATATGGCATTGTGCGCGCTTTGTTGCCCATTCTTTTAGATGAGTAGAAATACCTATCCCATTGTAATTGAAGTCACCGTCTAGCACTAGTCAACCTAAACTGTGATAATTAGCAATTACATTTAATTAGTCTATATATTACGGTGTTTCATTCATGAAACAAAGAAAATGAATATAAAAGGAGGTAGTATAGCTGAATAGATGTACGTTATATGTAAGTACCTGTAACAATATTTAACTCTGCCTATTGCCAACTTAAGTACAGCAAGTGGCACGGAAATCACACTCATTACCTGGCAGAACAATATTAGTTCTACATAAGGGCTGCATGGGAATTTTCAGCCCTGTACATATTATTAATGGGCCACCAAACACGCGCGATTGATAGAGTGAAGAGCATGGAGTGTGCTTTTTAATGCGTGCGTTTCAAGACCCTTCATGCATGAAATTCAACTGTGGTCTCTGGATTGGAGCACACACACACTTGTTGTACAGGAGTCTTGAAAGTCTATCATCAGAGTGTACCAGCATTCACACAGGAGCTTAAAGACGTCGTCAGGCTAATTCCTGTTAAATTTCTTTGATCTACTGCTACCTAATTCTACCATTAAGGAGTTTAAAGAACCTTATATGTAGAGAGGATTAATCTGGCACTCGATTAATAACGGTCGCAGACACGGGTTTAAAACGACAAACTACAGGGCAGCACAGTAGGTACAAGTAAACTGTGTTGTAGTGCTTAGGTAAAAGGAAGCGTGCTGCTCAGAGCTCCACAGTCTAGTCGTAAGATTCACACGGATAAATTTGAACGTAAAGTGGGAACTCTGCCAAAGCATTTCATGTAAGTACAATATAGACTTCCCTTCTGGGATATAATTTAACTTATATTGCCTTATTCGTGAATATGGTTAGAATAGAAAGTTTGAACTTTCCACTGTACGATGGCACACGGAACTCGATCACCGATTGAAATATTTCTTGAATATCTTGGATCTGACTGAAACTTTGTTGATGTTTGCACGCAAATAGATAACAAAATAACAAACAATGCGAACAAAAGGTGTTGGCAATTGACCATAGAGACACTTTCCCATTTCCTATCCTGTGCCCGTATCTTGTGTCCTTTCGTTTCATTGTGAGAATGGTCAGTATAACCATTACTAGTCGCATCTACCCCACCAAATTATGGGTTTATCATTTAGCAATAAGAAATATGTTCAAATGCCTTCAAATCCATATGTAGATTTACCTTACTTGTCGGTTGTGTAGTAAGGAACATCAACAGAAATCGGCGATTTAATGGCTTTACTACTTTAGTTCTATTCAGAGAATGAGTGATACGTCTTGGTCCACTAACCTCAAATGCAAATAATTAATCTCTTTATTCTAATTGAGACACAATTGTAGAAAAAGAGCTGATTAATTAACCTAAATAATCTACAGATGAATGAGTTGAGGCCAAAAATCAGCTTTGGCAGTAATTTTATGTAATACATGAAAAGCAATTTTGGAACACTTCGAAAGGTTTTGATCAGTTAATGGTATGTAAAACAAATTTCAACATATTACTAATTAATTGTTTTACATTTTTTCGTCCTCAGATTTAACTTTTTTATTAAAAGAAAAGGTAAAATGGAGCAAAATGATAGACTAGACAACTTTCAAAATGTCTTGAATATTTCACTTTTATTTCTCCTCCTCATTCCTCCAATAGACACCGAGGTTTTTGTAGTTGTTGTCGTTGTTGTCATATGTCACTGTCATCGACGTCATTTTTAAAGGAGTACTTCATGAACATTCCCCAACTGGTTAACTGGGAATGTTTATTTCCAAACATTCTCACACATGATGACGTTGTCATTTTGCCATGGTTATTTGTTACAGTTTTGCTAAAGCATTTAGGTAATGTTCACACATGCCATTAAAGTGGAAAAAATCTGTTGCATAATATATGTAGGACACTGCCCAGGTAAAACCAAACCTGAACACAACGATGATATTTGCACCATTTGGTTGCTAAATATGTGAAAGATAAGATAAAACTTGATCTCTTGGGATTGTGTCAAGAGAGTGCTGAAATATTTCTGTGTGGAACAACGAGAGATCAAATGTGCATTGATCTGAATATGTAACCTTAAGTGTTGATTTACCTTGTGTTCAATACTAAAGATCTACATAAAGGTAAGATTATCCTTTTGTATGTTTCTGCTGCATTTTAGGAATTTTCTGTGGGTCCCTGGAGAGTAAAATTCCGGATCTGGAAAGAACCCAATATTTGATTTTGAAATTATTCTTTGACAAAATTTTAAACTACCAGATTGGGAAAAAGAGTTTTTGATTATGAGAAACTAGTTGATATGTAGGTATTTTATGGCTGTTTCAATTCTATTGCTGCATATTTACAAACTCTGCTTTGCATTTGATTTGAATGGGCAGAGTGTTTTGTATTTGTTCATATTTGCTTTAAGTTGTGTAAAGCGGAACTTGTGGTACATTATGGCTTCTTTGATGAGCTTTTATGGGTTTATGAAATTCCAAACATGATCAAAGAATAAACTACAACTGAATAAGGACATGGCAATATTTATTCTGCTTTATATTGAAGGGTACAAAATGAAACATCTTCCAACCAAAGAGCAAAATTGGTTAGTGATGACGGTAACATATTGTTTTTGTTCAACATGTCCCACTGTTCTGAAGTTACAACAATGACAATCGTTGGGGAAGTAATGAATCAGGTTCGAACATTGAATCATCAAATCAGACAATGAAAAAAATTCACACGGAGAATTAGGATTTCTGACAGCTGCCCATGATTACCAAAAAGAAAAATATCAAGCAGTGAAAGTTTCACCAGGTGGCTTGTTAGGTGCGAGGGCAGTTTGAACTAGTTTTTCACTCCCCACAGCCCCTCAGTGCAAAAAGTTCAAACAGTCCTACACAGATGTTACCTCTTTGAAGGTCAGATCACAAATGACAAGATCTGACATGATTCTTTTCCAGGGTGCAAGGCCTTGCACCCTGCCCTTGCACCCTCATGCCCTTACAAACAGTGCTACATAGATGTTGCCTCTTTAAAGGTCAGATCACAAATGACAAGATCTGGTATGATCAACACTACTTATACTTTTCCAGGGTGCAAGGCCTTGCACCCTGGGTGTGAGGTCATGAGGCCTTCTGCCCTGGGTGTAAGGCCTGGTGCCCATGCAGTTTGAACTAGTTTTTCACTCCCCACCACCTCTTGGTGCAAAAAGTTCAGTTATGACATGTAGTGTTGAGGTGTCCCCACTACCTCCAAATAGAACCACTACCCCATATACATTCACAGAACAGCCAAAGGCCTTCATAGGTTCCCACCACCAGACCAAAATTTCGGGGTAAAAACAGCCTATCAACCACTAAGATGACTCTAACGGGCCACCAATCATGAAAACGAATTTCGTTATCAGAGTTCACTCTCGTGCAGCTTTTTCAATTTTTTTACTATTCTGATACTGGTGACGCACTGAGATAATGATCTGTCAAGCACATGTAATTATGTGAAAGAAACATGTAGGAATTTTTTAAACTGGAACCCGTGAGCGGTACCAATTTTACCCAATCTGCTCCTCAGATGAAAACTATGATAATGTGATTGTATGTACACGTCCTCTGGCCAGGTATTAGAAATTCGGTAATGGCTTAGGTCAATGATTAGGGGGTTACAGCATTATTGCATGAGGGTGATGATACTTTTGGCGATATGTTATATGTACTGAGATGACACCTTGCACTGTGCGATGTTTAATAAAATTACCTGTTTGAAAATGCTTATTAATGGATTGATAGTGGCAGCCTGTAAAGTACATGGGAGTAATGCGGGGGTTAATTTTCAAGGAAAACGCCTGAGGCAAGTCAGTTTCTAACTTTAAAATTTTCAACTTTTAAAGTTACTGTAATGTAGATCTAAATTATTCAACAACAGATCTTTTACATGTGGTTGGCGTATACATGTAGTATGAAAATTATGTCTCCCTTTACATTATGTTCTCGCATGTGACGTAAATTTATGCTTACGTGCATGGTAACAAAAATATTCGACAAACGCTCTTACAAATCAACGCTAGTCTGTCCCGAACTTTCCAACAGATAGGAGTTTGTTGCCAGTACTGGAGCTTGCAAGATCAGCGGCGTTAAGGTCCAATAAAGTGCTCTGTAGAGAAACATTTTTTTCGAATTGTTCACATTTCTGGCAGGATTCAATTTTTTTTTTTCGCATCAATGCGATATTGTCATAACTGTGATTGAGTGTGGTGGGTGCGTGTCTCTGTGATGGATGTGGTATTTTAAACAAATCAACGATCGTTTTAACCCATATTCATGGGATCATTTCTTTTTATCTTACCTTCAATTGGACAATACTTTTTGCGTGCAGGAAAACTTCTTTGAAAACATCTTTTGTTCCATTGAAACTTGTTGGACACAAGTAAACATTTACCCTTGTGAGAAAAGTATGTAATGTTAGAAGTATACACAATTGTTGGCACTTGAACGTACAAAAACCAAGGAGCTTAGGAGAGTGTGTAAAATCAGTTAACTGTTCTGCCTGAATAAGAGGCATCGCACTCGTTTTGGAGGTTACATAGATAACATTTTTGAGCGGGAATACAGACACACAGTGTCTCTACAGAAAACAAGAAAAAGCTCTGTTTAAATTTTGAATATATTGGTAGCAAATTTTCTATAGAATTACTTTGGTCGACATTACGATAATGGAAACATAGTGCATCTTCCCTAACAGTTGAGCATGGAATCTTCTGTCTGAATGGAGATAGTTGTAAGTTTTTCCTCGATAAAAAACCAACAAGGAATGTTTTCATCTATTTTGGGGTAAGCTTCTTTGTTATATATTTTAATATGAAAATTCTCATGAACAATTTGTTTGAGCAGGAGGGACACTATTTCTGTGTTGTTTTACCATTTACCTCTTCAAATTTTCAAACTCTATTTGGATTCATATAGATTATTTGCTTGTTTTTCATGCTGACATAAAGAAAATGACTACTTTTCCACTTTTAGCATTAAAGTGCGATTCCACTTCACAGTGTAAATTTCTTGTTTAATTCCAGTTGAAGAACTGTTTTATGTACTTAGAAATAAGACCCTATTTTGTTATACCTCGCAATATTAAGTCAATACTTTTGGTATTATATCTTGAAGCTATAAATCCCAAAAAGATAGCACTTGACTATCTGTTAGCTTACAATTCAAAGCTTCTATTTTCCCTGTAGAAAAGTTGATATACTTGAGTCTGACAAAAAGGATTAGTGTCTTTAGGGCATTTGATTTAACACGCGAAGTCTTTTCAATGGAAGCTAATTTTGTTCTTTACAAAATGTCAAATAAGGGGAAAATCTTCATTAAAATATAGGCAATTTTTAAAGTCTAGGTTGTTATTAACTACCTGTAATTTTACAAACTATTCTGTACATTTATGAAGGATGCGAGACTGAGAAGGGGACAGAGAGACAGACAGCCCACTGCGATGTCAGAGTTTCTTGCCAATTTGATATTTTTTGGTTAGAAAAAAAAGCCAATCACTACAATCCACCATGAAGACTCCATTCACTGACGTCATTCATTATTAATGCTCTGTCATAATTTTCTGTTCATAATTTTAAAAAATGGTGTCTAAGGTGTTGGGAAAGTCATTTATTATGTGGTATAATTCACTACACTGAACGAGCTGCTGGAGGATGTAATTCTGTTCTTCAGAGCCCCTTATGATACATTCACCGTGAGCGGAAGTGAAAATGAAAGTTTAAATAACACCAAACGAAAGCAATTTTGCTTGGGAAATCGGAATAACGCATTTGGAAGCAAGTTTACTTTAGCTCAATGTGAACATATGTAACAAATGAATGGGTGGCCAGGGTTTAAAATCTAGTGTCAATCCTTCCACCTCTGCTTGAAAAAGTAAGTGGGAAAATAGATCAATCAATTAAACTGGCCACTTGGCCACCAAGAGGTCGGTGGATGTTGCACTGTCCTTACCAGTGAGGAGACGCCCCCCTCCCCCCCACCCCATTTTGTAGCAAACTCAGACTTCACCCTTTGAATTGCTAGAAGTTCCCACAACATTGTGGCCCACCTTAAAAATATCACACAGAAAGCTTCGACTGTATGTCAAATATTCTACATGTATTGCATTTACTGTCAAAGATAATGGCAGGAAATTGTGTTTGATGCTCAAAAGTCATCCCATAAATATACAATTATTCTTGAGTAAAAAAAGTTCACTTTCATGCTTAGGATTTTTTCACTATGAACGTTTACCTTGAATGTGTTCGTGTTGTCAAGTCATCAAAACTGAAGAAATAAAAAAGCTGAAATAAGCGCAACGATGATATAAACAATATGCTTGATTATAAAGGGGTCTTAGTAATCTAGAGAAGAAGTTTAGCTTTTTTCACCACTTCAGGAACATATTGATGAAAAGTCCAATACATCAGAGGCACAAACATTATTTTGTAACAGTATCTTCTCAATCATACATCTCATGTTTTAGATGGTTTGAATTTTCTTTTCAGTTAAAAAATCCTCCAATTTGGTATGAAAGACACCCCAAGAGAATTTTACCTCATTGATTGACTCTTCCCTCTTTTTCATTATGAATGGGAAATTGTTACATTAAGTCGAAGTGAAAGACAATATCAAAACAACTCTTTTTGTTTGTGATCTACTTACCCTGGCTTCTATGGGAAAGATGGTGATGCAGGTTTGAAACCAATTATTTTGGGGGAAAATTTAATTTGTTAAAAGTTTTATAGGATTCATGTACACTGTCTTTGTTCAACTTTAGATAGAAGTCTGCATTACCAACTTCTTAGTTTCCATAAAAATTCCCTTAATGATTTAAATTCAAGACTGTTAGTTTTTTTTTTTTAAATAATTTTGCTGTTGACGGTGCCAAGACCTTAATTTTTTTATATTTTACTAGATATTTTGGTTGAAATATTAGTTTAAGTGAAGCTGTTGATGTGGCGGATTTTAGTAACTGTTTGTTCAGACTCTACATTGTCATATCATATCACCTCTACCCGGATTCGCTTGTGAAAAGCACAGGTAACAATTAAAAACGTATCATGGGCAGACATAGGAGGGATTGTATTTTAACTTTCTTGTACTGATTCGAATCGAAGTGTCAAAAGCCAAAGCTTAATTCTGGTGTGATTTGTTTTGATGAGGGATGAAACCTTAAATAACATTGAAGATGGTTTAGTGGTGAACCTATTCTGAATAACACGATGCTTTGTGATCTGTCGGTATAAGATAGTGGTGACACATTAGGTATGGTCAGTGTCTTTAAAAAGAATCGGCAGCAAAGGGGTACTATGGAAAATTTAGATACCTTTGATAAATTTTGGCTTTGAAAAACCCTCAATTTAACCTTTTGTAGTACAGTGACACGTAAAACTTCCATTACAATTTGGATTCCGATGTTAAACTTAGCATTAAGTTAAAATTGAAAATAGAAGAATATTTTTGGAAATGACAGTAAACAGTTTTTCTTGCCTTTTTATGTTCCTTTGTTAGCTGGAACACTAAATTTTCCTTCTATGACCCAAATGTACAATTGGATGCAGTGAGCTTGTGAACCTGTAGATTCTAAATTGGGCAATCCTACACCAAGTTACAGGTAACCCAATCAAAAGTTCCCAAAGTCTTCAGAGTACAAACTGCCAGTCAAATCTACAATATTTAGGTCTATGTGCCATGTTAAGGAAACAATATTAACACTCCATTTTTAACATATTATGACGTAAAAAAGGGAGAATGTCATGCATTGGAAATTTTAGAATCTAAATGATCATTGAAATATCTTCGGTTATCGTCGTTAAATATATTTTTTTCTTGGTCATCGAACACTATCAGATAATATTGAAGAATTGAAGCAAACCAGAGAGCTTGTTTGACTCAAATTCCTCATTAATATGACTACTGTAGGCTTAAATTGTGCGAGTTTAATGCAGAGGTGTTCCACTGACATTTATCTTGGACTGATCTCTACCTTAATGGCATACCTCCAAGGTAAAGGCCATCCACGAAGTTACATGGGTTCATTCTGAGGAAGTAAGGGCTTTAACTAAAGAATAAACACGGAATTCTTGAGCAAAAAATCCCCTTAAGGTGAAAGAAGGAGGAAAATTAAAGCTAACATAAAAGTTTGGCGTTAACCTCAACCTTCAATTTGCTTTGTTTACTTCTTTGCAAGGTGTAAGAACCTCATTAGAAAAGAGTAATTTCCAGGAGTAAATATTTTTTTCGCATCTACCGAAATTGGCAACTTCAAGTTAGATCCTTCTCGGTCAAATTTGATTCAGTTGAAAAAGGAAATGATTCAGAATAGGATTGTATTATTAAACACACATTGGTTACCATTAATAATTGCTTTAAAATAGAATAGTTCACACACAGACGATCGGTGAAATAGATAATCTTACTTGTTGAAAAAGGCGTTCCCAATGTGTAGTTTTGTTGCATTCTGTGATTCTGAATGTTAGCTGGCTGTGAACAGCTACACAGCAAAATTTCAGTTTAGTTTACAAAAAGTTATATTTTTGAGGTTTGTTTTGGGGAGTGCAACGTATACAACGTACCATATGGTTCACTTTAATGATGATGACTCAAATAATAATAAAACCTAAATTAGACTAACCCCCAAGCATCAGGATCCAAAGGTTAAGGAACATATACCGCTGCTGGTTAAGGGTTAATTTACCCTTGAACAATATTTTACATTTGCACAGGTGTCTGAATAAGTGGATGTTAGGAGCAATGCTTTTATCTCCAATCTCCTCATGAATATCAATGTGCATCAATGAAAATTGCATTGTCAAAGACTGAAGTGGATATTTGAATAGATGAGATCTATTCCTTATCAAATATATTTCGAAGATATGACTAGAATTGGTCAGAACCTTGTTACAAGGCTTGTAAATGGGATCCCACTCCAAAAGATAAAAGGCTTTATTTTGGATAGGTAGCGGAAAAAATTCTGGAACTACTCGGGATTTTTTTTTTCGTATCGTTTAATAGATTACGAAGTTTTCGCAAATAATTTGACTGGTAATCGCATGTATTATTTTTGCATGTGGTGCATTGCCTCTCATGTCGCTTACATGTATTTTGAAATTACAGTCTTGAGTCGAGGACTGTGTCGAGCCCTTCCCACGGGGAAGAACGGAACGCTTTCATGAATTGAGTCAATTTTTTGTACGAGATTTCAATCAACTTAGCAAACCGGGATTCACAGGATCTCAATTGCAAACACAATTTTGAAGAAAAGCTGTCTTCGGCTATTTATGGATTTAGGACACTAAGGAGAAATTATTTCATTCAGGTACCCAGTAGAAAATTCGTGGAAAAAAAGTTGTATAACAATTCATAATTCCGCAGAGAGCGTTAGGTAAAGTTTGAACAGCATGTCTTTGGTACATGGTGTAAATTTTGTATGCTACACCATGTACAATAAAGTGGGGTAAATCATTTAAGGACATTTTTTACTTGAATACTACATAATGGTATCATTATTTGCCATAGAATTTTGACAGAATTTGATAAATTGCGTTTTAACAAGGTAGAAATTGTACTGTGAGTTGAATATTTGTTGTGTAAAAGGCAAAGTTAAACTTTGCTAAAGGCGGCTTTTCCGAAGAAGCAAGGTGATTAATTTAACAAATCTCTTCTTGATTGATAGCTCGCTCTGATGCCCTTTATTAAAAGAATAATACAATATACTTTTAATCACGGATCATGACAACTGGAAAGGATGCAACTGTTTGGAAAATTTCACTATTTTGATACAGATTCTTGCCTGCAAATGTCAAGTGCATTTATTCAGAAATCGTTGATGGGTTGAAAAATAGATGAAACACAATACCTTTTGTCAAACTCTGGGATTTGAAAAGTGGTCTGTGTTGTGAATATATTTTAGTTTTACGACCACATTTATGTAGCCATGCAAAGAAATGTAGAAGTACATTAAAACTCACAAACACAGGATTTTCTCGGAGAAAGCCAAACAGTTCGTTTGAAGACGTTTGCTAACTGAGACATGCAATTTCTTTCAATGTAGACTACTTTTTTCAACACAGTTCTTAGGAAGCTAATCCGATGATTTTTTAAAAAAATTACATGACATGATTTTTAACGAAAATAGTTGCACGAAAACCTAACCTGCAGAACATATAAAAATTTGTTTTCTTCTTTTCTTTGCAGAAACAGCTAATTGATGATAATAATTTAAAAGTGTTGGAGATAGAAAGTTATGAATGTAGAAGAGTCATGACAGACAGCAGTGCTCTCTATGAGTGGCTTGTTGACTCAGTCAATACGTAAGTACAACAAAGCGTCATTAACGATTCTTAAAGCTAGTTTGCACTGTCCGATTTTTCGCAACAAATGGGTTGTACAGGACTCAACGGAAGCGTTCACACTATGTGACCATCACAACACCAACAGCTCCCACACAGTCCGTTATAAGCAAAAATAGTCTCCAGTCACAAATCGCACAGTGTAAGTGGGTCTTTAATGTAACAGCCACCTCCATTTTTGAGCTAATTTTTGTAACTGAAGATATCACTCGGTTTTACAGCAGATTTACTGCAGGAAAACCGCAGATACATGTGGTATAATATGGACTGAAATTAATTAAGTTGTCGTAAAAATGAAATTGGAAAACTACATATATGTAAATTTGCTTATTGTATTTAACTCTTTCAGCATGTATTTTTCGGAGGTGGACTCGGTCGGACAATGGTTACAGGATTTGCGATGCATGACGGAGACCGAGTGTATGTGCGTCCTTCAAGGAAAATCGCTCAGTAAAGACACAACTGATGTAGTGTTCACTACATCAAAAACTACAAAAGGTTCATTTGTATTTTTACACGAAATCATTTAACACTATCATATAGAAAGTCATCAAAATGTTATTCTATCTGTGTTACTAATATTATTATTTTTGTATTAATTGTAGATCACATAGACCTTATCAAGGCCAGGGCTCAAATTATCAGCACGGAATTTGCCAAGCTATTTAGGTGAGTCTCTAAGCGCAAGGTTAGTTCTTCACGGCACCGATAGAGGGCCAACCACAGCTGCACAACGTATGCTCCAAGGGGTTTCGTTCTTTGTCTGCCTTCCCAAATGTACCTGTGTATTTCACACACACATTGACAATCACATTAATTATGTTTTTTATGACAATCAATTGTTTAAATTGTCGTTGACAGGAAATTGGACAAAGAAAGATGGAAACAAGTGAAAACGGGAAGTTTGAGAATAACATGTCAGATACGTTCATTGCTACATGAATGTAACACAGCATTGGCCAATCCAAACAATCACTTCACCGAGGTAGTATTTCAAACGAAGAAAGACATTTTATTCAGTTCACGTAACTCAAAACGGCGAATGTTCAGAATCCAGGTTGACCTGAATCTCAAATCTAGTTTACCTTTTTTTCAGTTGTCAAAGAAAATTATGGAAGAGTGCGCGAAATTGGCACAGCATGTTGAAACGTAGGTGTTCTTTAAGATGATATAATCTTGAACAAAACGGACAGTGAATACCTAGGAAAATTATTCCGTGTTTTCTTTTGTGGCTACCGTAATTTACTGGTATTTTCCTTCATACAGGGAACTGAAGATCAATGGTCACAAACCGACCAAGTTACCTGTTGTTCAGTTACTAACGGCCCTGGGGAAAACCTTCAGCTCACTTATCGATATAACTCTTGGATTGCTCGTCAGAGTAAGTAATAATGTTCAATTATAGTTAAAAGTTAATATCACAGATTTTAATCTTATCAATTGAACTAACGCCCGATTTTTTGACACCATTACTTTCAAAAGCTGGTATCCTTGAAATAGAGAAAAGGCGCAATTGACTCCCACCGAGCCACTAGATATGAAAGCTTTCCCTCTTTGATATTTTTAGAAATTGGTGACTGGTTTGGCTGAAACAGAAAGCATCTACAGTGTGAAAGGGACAATCAACAACCTCATCACTCTAGGATTAGACGGGGAACATATGTGTTATCTTATAGCCAGGGTAAGTCACCCAGAAAAGAAAGTTTCGAGTTTTGACAGTCATTTAGCACTATCATTGAAACATTAAACCTGTTCACTAAAGCGATACCCTCTGCGTAAAAAGAAATTTAATTGAAAAACTTTCGTCTGCAGGAGGGAGGAATAGAAGAACTGTTCAGTGTTTGTGAAGAGAATAAACTAGAAGATGCGCACGCGACCGCACTCAGAGCAGTCGCTACTGTTTGTTGTGTTTCAGAGAGTATAGAGGTGCTAGAAAAGGTGAGATGATCAGTGGGAAAATTAATGTATCAACTTAAAAATGTCTCAATTTGAGCAAATTTTCATTTAAAACCAGTACCTGGAATGCAATTGTACACTGGATCTTTTGTGCTCATCTTTTTTGCAATATTTCCCTTGTAATTAGAGTGCCCAAAGTCAGACCATTCGAAGTTGGTACATTTTAATAGCAAAAAATTACATTTACGAACATTATAGATCAGTGGCATAGGAAGATTGACGGATATTTTAAGCGATCAGTCAGCAAGTGAAGCGGTGAGGTGTGAAGCCGCAGGAGTCATAGCACAGATTACCTCACCGACCCTTGATCACTGTCAACATCTCGCAGGGTTCATCGAAAACATGGATGACCTCATCAGAGCTTTAACAGGTAAATATGCAGAAATTTGAACACATTCCTAACTAAAACTTTAATATTTCAATTCTGATGTTATTCTTTGTCCGCAGAATTGTGTGTTGAGTCCAACAGTCATGAAGTCTTCTTGCTGGGTTCTGCCGCTCTGGCCAACATGACGTTCATGGACAGCTTGGCCTGCGATTATTTATCACAATACAACACAGCAGCGGTTCTTATTGAGGCTTGCCATCTGGATAAAGCCAGCTCTTTATTTGCCAAGGATCAAGTATGTTACATAATGTTCCATTTTGCTAACAAAGGAAACAAAAGGGTTAAAGGAGGAAAGCAAAATCCAAATTTCTAATTTGACTAGTTCGAAAATTAGGTCTATGTCACAGATAATTCTAATATCACTAATATCACACTAATATCACTTCTCAATCTTGTTGCTTTAATATATACAACAACAAAAAATCACAAAGTGTCTGGTTATTTTCCTTTAAAATGATTTTTCCTTTTCTGCAGGTGGTAACAGTATTAGCTAATATGGCAGGAGTTGACAGTTGTTCCTGTGAGATTGTGGACAATCACGGGATAGAGGTTTTAGTTCGCTTTTTGTACGAACCTGAACCGCAATTTGGCAGTGAAGCGGAGCTGGCAGCGTGCGAGAGATTACATCAAAAGTCAGCCATCGCTCTGACCAGATTGTGTAAGGACGAAGACACGTGTCAGACAGTTCTGGATCTACGTGGTAAATGGTCTGTTTTGGTTGTGAAAAATTGAAACAAAATCTCATAAATGTGCAGATGGCTTTTACGAGTATCACAAGCGTTTAGTCACTGAATAAATGACTGTTCGCATGCTTCTTACAACATTTTAGGCTCAACAAATTTTGACTGCATACAACAGAATTTTGTAGGTTTCTTAATGATATTTTTTTTCTTTTCTAGGCATACCTCGCTTGATCCAGTTATGTCAAGAACCAAAACAACGTCATAATAGCGACGCAGTTCTTGTGGCTTGCTTGGTGAGTGGATCAACACTTGTGATAAGTTGTAGGACTGTTTTCAACATGATTACTTGTGATAAATTGTAGGACTGTTTTTAGGTTCAAGACGAGCTATAAATATATTGTAGCACAAATATGAAATTGACATGAACAATTTTATGTTCTTGTTTTTCAGGCTGCATTGAGGAAAATTTCAGGAATATGCACCTTAGAAGAAGTGGATAAAGATGCCGCCGATAGACTTATTACCCCCAAATTAATGGACTCTTTTATTGCATGCACAAACATTGAAGAAAGTTTTGTATAACAAAAGAAAGCGAATAATTTGAAATCTATTTCATACAGTTACTGCAGTTTTTAAATAAATAAAGGGCATTCTGTGCTTTACTTCCACACGCAAGATTCATCCAAAATACCAAATATTTCATCATTTGAAATCCATTACAGTTTTAATTGATTCTCAGCTATGTAGAGTAACTCTCATTTCCATGTCTGTGATAATTTGTTTTGTACAAAACCGTTTCAATTTGATTAATGTTTAATAAACATTTATGTAGATTACATGTTGGCATTGTTACATCGTATTTTATCCATTCCCCTCTGGACCAAAAAACTTAAATAGCCAGGAGTGTCATAGATCATTGCATAATTTTTGGTGGCTCGTTAGAGTCACCTTAGTGGTTGATTGAGACTTTTTGCCCTAAAATTTTGGGCCTGTGGTGGGGACCTATGAAGGCCTTTTGTGGCTCAGTGACTGTACCTGTACAGTGGTTGTACCTGCAGGTGGTGGGGACACCTAACCACTATATGTTGTAATCAAACTTTTTGTTGCCACTAGTGGTGGGGACTCTAAAACCTAGTGCAGAAGTACCTTCACCCCCTTCTCTCCCTTTGCCCCCCTTTGCCCCCTTCCCCCTTTTGCTCCCTTTGCCCCCTTTGCCCCCCTTGCTCCCTTTGCCTCCTTTGCTCTCTTTTGCCCCCCTTTGCTCCCCTCATCCCCTTTGCTCCCTTCACTCCTTTTGCCCCCCCCCCTTTTGCTCCCCATTGCTCCTGTTTGCTCCCCTTTCCCCCTGCAGGTGGTGGAGACCCTAGAACCTAGTGTAAAAGTACCTTTACCCCCTTCAGCCTCCCTTCCCTCAATTTGTACCCCTTTTGCAGACACAGGTGGTGGGGACCCTAGAACCTAGTGTAGAAGTACCTTTGAGTCAGCTTAGTGGTTGATTGACACTTTTTGCCCCAAAATTTTGGGCCCATGGTGGGGACCTACAGAGGCCTTTTGCAGCTCAGTGACTGTACATGCAGTAGTGGTTGTATCTGGAGGTGGTGGGGACACCTCAACATAACATTATGTAATCAAACTTGTTTGAAGATTTTCTGACCTAGTGTGGTGGGGACCCAAAAACCTAGTTTATAATTGCCTTCACATCCCTACACCCCTTGCACCCTTTTCACACCCTTTGAACCCTTCTCACATTTCACACCAAACTTCTCATCCTTCACACCCTTTGCACTGTTTGCACCCTTTGCACCATTAGAAACACTTTGTGAACAGATGTTACCTCTTAGAATGACAAATGATTGGTCTTTCTGGGGTGAGAGGGGTGAGAAGTGTGTAAATGGTGAGAAGAGTGTGAAGGGTAAAAAGGGTGCGAGTGGTGAGAAGGGTGCAAGGGGTGAGAAGGGTGCCAAGTTTGGTGCAAAGGGTGAGAAAGGTGTGAGGGGTGAGAAGGGTGGGAGGGGTGAGAAGGGTGCAAGTGGTGAGAAGGGTGTGAGTGGTGAGAAGGGTATGAGGGGTGAGAAGGGTGTGAGAGGTGAGAAGGTTGGTGCGAAGGGTAAGAGGTGAGAAGGCTGTCTGTGGACACTTCTGAGGCTGTCCTTAGACACTTCCATGGACACTTCTGAGGCTGTCCTCAGACACTGTCCATGGCCCTGTCCACAGACACTTCTGAGGCTGTCCACAGACACTGTCCATGGCCCTGTCCATGGCTGTCTGTGGCCCTGTCTGCAGACACTGTCCATGGCCCTGTCAAGTGGTGAGAAGGGTGTGAGGGGTGAGAAGGTTGGTGAGAATGCTGTCTGTGGACATTTCTGAGGCTGTCCTCAGACACTTCTGCTGACAGTTCTGAGGCTGTCCATGGACATGTCTGCAGACACTTCTGAGGCTGTCTGCAGACACTGTCCATGGCCCTGTCCATGGCTGCCTATGGCCCTGTCCCTGGACACTTTCCATGGCCCTGTCTGTGGACACTGTCCATTGCCCTGTCCCAGACACTGTCCACAGCCCTGTCTGTGGACACTGTCCATAGCCCTGTTGAGTGGTGAGAAGGGTGCAAAGGGTGTGTGTGGTGAGAAGGGTGTGAGGGGTGAGAAGGATGTGAGTGGTGAGAAGGGTGGGAGGGGTGAGAAGGTTGGTGTAAAGGGTAAGGGGTGAAAAGGCTGTTTGTGGACACTTCCAAGGCTGTCTTTAGACACTTCTGCAGATACTTCCACTGACACTTCTGAGGCTGTCCACAGACATGTCCACAGACACTTCTGAGGCTGTCCACAGACAATGTCCATGGCCTTGTCTGCAGACACTGTCCATTGCCCTGTCTGTGAACACTGTCCGTGGCCCTGTCTGCAGACACTGTCCATGGCTGTCTACAGTCCTGTCCCCAGACACTGTCCATGGCCCTGTCCCCGGACACTGTCCATGGCCCTGTCTGCAGACACTGTCAACGGCCCTGTCCCCAGACACTGTGCACGGCCACGAGCCACCTCGTGAAACTTTCACTGCCTGATATTACTATTTTTCCGGTTGAGTTAATTTGACAAATGGTTAATGAATAGAAATAATTCATTTTTGAGATGTACATGGTATGTGAACAAACATTTAGAGATTCCATCATTTAAAATGTCCACTGTTTGTCGTTCTGAAATATGGAAAAATAGTTCTAATCTTGGAGAAATTTATTCATTTTCACATTTCTTTCATTCTATATACTCGGAATCCCACACCCCGGCCTCCATAATCGAGGTTTTCACAAATACACAACATTGGCAACAGTCGCAAAACTGCCATTTTTAGGTGGTTTAAGTTTACACTTAAACCACCTTATAGGATCACGGATGGCAACTTCTTTTCGGCAATTTGGGA
>JBCAUG010030787.1:0-10271 GCA_038406175.1 Haplosyllis leylae
AAGTAGCTATGTGAACTATTCTCACATTTGGTCTTTAATTATTTTTGTAGACCAGTGGAGGCTTTAGTCCTCTGATAACATTACTATGTGGTAACTGTTTGAGCATCATTGACATTTGATAGCTGGCAAAGAAGAAAGGCTTGTTAGTTATTGTGGGCAATAAAACTGTTAAAAGGAAACTGAACGTGTGTTGGCTTCATTCAGGCATCTCCTGGTTCATGAAGAGATTCCAGGCTGCGAGCCTGTGACATCAGTAACAGATGTTATGCCATTACATAAAATGTTCACCCCATTCTCATCTGTGCAAATAACATTTAGACCACAGTCTGCTCCACTGTGGCAAGATATTCCACAGACAACCCAGCAAGTTGCCTACCCCCCAGGACTTTTAGCAAAAAGCTATATTGAGCTCCTCCCTTGGCACAATAACAAGTTACCTTTTCAACATAAACAATAAAGATGCTCAACGATTATAAACAATGTGTCACTGGAAGACAACAAGAGCATGACACAGAGAATCCTTCAGACAACATCTCCAGCAAGGATGCTTGAAATGGTGGATAACATGGTTGACCTTTCTATTACAAGTTTAAAAGCATCACCAGACAGGACACAAGAAGCGATTCAAGGAAAGATACAAGAAGGAACACATGAAGGGTTCCAAAATATATTTCTATAGTCAATTTTAGTTTTATATTGTATATTTGTCAACATTGCTAAGATTTCATATATTGGTGCAATTAAACTGTGTGATTTAATTTTGAATAAAGCTTCAAGTTACGAAAACTTTGAATTAGCACAGCCAAAAATGCATTGAATTATCTATTTTTCAATTACATTTGGTTAAAAGGCAATATCATAGATCGGATTCAAATCAAGGTTCTGACTACATTGCCATTTTTATTTCTTTGATTACTCTTTTCTCAGGACAACATTTGAAAATCTAAAGTGTGCAATCGGTGGAAAATTAATATGTCTGTTCAATTGAAAACTTAATTTGCACATAAATTCAAGCAAAACCTCAAACATTGAAGACAACGAAATGCAATGTAGGAAGAACTAGAATAATGCAATATTTTCAATAAAAAAATTTTTCTTGTATTGTGTAATTCAAATATAAATCTTCAGTTGGATAGAAGTATTAATTTTCCACCGATTGCACACTTTAAATTTTCAAATTTTGTCCTGAGAAAAGAGAAATCAAAGAACGAAAAATGGCAATGTAGTCAGAACCTTGATTTGAATCCGACCTGTGAATATGTCATTTAAAAATCTGAAACTTTTATCAGCACTTTCAGATAAAGCATATTTTGAAATAAGTGTGGTCAACCGCTATCAATCATAAAATTTCAAAGAGTCAAAGAGGCGACAATTTTGGATCATTTCCTTGTCGGCATCAGTATTAGACTGTTACATAAGAAGTTTTATGAAAACAAATATTGACAAAATAATAACTTTGAAAACTAGTTTTCTGTAACAGGTGGCAATCCTTCCTTCCTCTCTGTTACAGTTGCTGATGCAGAATCAGTAAGTGGTTACATATCATACAACAATTTTGGTATTAGCTTCGTTTGATAAGACAAATTAGGTAAATTTAACTAGAACCTATCAAGCATGACTAAAGACATTCCTGTGGTGTCTACTAATAGTTGGTTCTTTGGTATGACTGATAGTCAGTAGATTGTGATTTCAAATACAGTAATCTTTGTTTTTGAAAAGTAAGGTCTTGTCTATTTGGTCTAATTTTGAATTCAAAATAGGATAAATTTAAGTAATGATCTTCATTAATACTTATATGATTATATTTAAACTATTTTCATCGTAGTTAAAATGTACCTGTATTTTATGACATTGCTTAGCAACATCTATCATAAGCGGAATTACAGATTCCACCTCATGAAAATGTTTCAAAACATCATCGAGTACTTCAGTTCGGCCTGGAAAATAAAAATAGTTAGAATTTTGCTATTTCTTTATCACTTTTACAAAGTAACATTATATTTCATTTCTTATACTGAAAAGCATGTTATAAATACAGCTGAAATGGGAAGTTTGACAGGACAACAATCGCACTTGGCTTCAATTATTCATGGGTAATCCTTTGCTTTTTTCCTTTGAGCCATTTCACAGGTTGGATTCAGTTTGAAGTTCTGCCTAGTTGCCTTGAAAGAATATCTAACCTTGGTTCAGACATACATGAATGTATAGCATTAGATTATTGAAATTCGCATTGATTCATATATTTGCTGGCTCGTTTAGAGTAAGCTCAGTGATTGAATCAGGGGATCCATGGTATTTGGGGGAGGGGGGTGGGTAAGCCTTTTCTGCCAAGTAAACCTTCTGCATGCTAGAGTCAATGGAGGAATTTTTTTTAAAATTTTTGAGAACATAAGTCCTTTTCATGGGGCCACTGATACCCCTGTTTTGGACTTCTGGTGACATCTGCTTGGGTTTCAAAGCCAGGTCGGATCCCCTTTTGCATGCTTTCTTGCCTCTGTGATCCCTAGATTCACCTCTGGTGTGACACCTGCTGACTCTATAGAGGTCAGCATGGCAGCTGAGCCTTTTTGATCCACATACCTGCAGACATGTCTGCAAGCATTGGTGGAGGCTCAGGGCTCAAACCCATTACTGTCTGTGCCACAAGTGCTGTATACCACTCGGCCACTCTGGCTTGGCTGGTGGAAATTTGTTTACACAGACATCACTTTACATGCCAGCATTATGAATGTTCAATGAATGTGTATCATTAAATAATTGACAGTGTTACTGATTCATGTATGTTATTATTTATGGCCTGCAGTTGTTACCAAGAAATCAGTTGTGTGTTAAGGCTGAATCTCATTGCTTTTAAACTTTCATTACCTATATATGAAATAAAACTGTAAAGTTACAAAGCATAAGAAAATGTTTTGCTTAGTTTTCATAAAAACAATTTACTTTTAAATTTTTTTCAGACTTTTAACAGAAGCAAATTATGTCAGCACTAAATTTTAAATATGTTGTATTTAGTTTTTCATTTACTCATTTGCCAGTTGGTTCTGACTGCTCTGTTTCAATACTGGCTAGAGTTGAATGTTTTGCTGAAAAAAGATGTTTATTTTCCATTTTTTGGAAGAAGTATAGTGAAGGTAATATAAGATTTTGGAAACATTTACCACTGAGTAGTGCACATTATCAAGTTATTTACTTATGTTATCATGTCCTATAGCCATCCCAAATGACTTTTTAAATATGTTCATTTGTTCATTTATCATTGCATTTGGATGACTAACAGGCAGAACTGACTTAAGGCATGAGCAACCTGGCAGAACCTCTAACTGAATCCAACCTGTGCATTCACGAAGTATTTCTTACAGATCAAATTCAATTTTTAGTTCTGATTCATCCAATGACTTTTTGAGTTCTGACTAGTAGTCATCCATATAAATAATTATTAAATTTGGCAATATACATATTTATATGTTTAAATCTACTTTGAAATGTTTACCAATCAGAAATTTGTAAAAATGCAAATTGGTATAAGCTCAAACATTCATTATTTGTTGCAATTATTTATATTTATTAAAATCACACTATCATAATGTATTCTACAAAAATGATGACAGGAATGATTTCTGAATAATATATGTTGTTATTGAATGCTGGAGAAAAAAAATTATTTGAAAAGAAAAGGACTAAAAATTTAAATGAAGCTGCTAATTTAAAGTAAATTATAACCAGATAAGTTCAATGGCAAATAAGACTGATGTACTATCAAATCAGAAATAACAAGAGTACCTTTTAGTTTTGAATAATTACCAATGACTTTATTGAGTTCTAATGTCTTGTTGTATTGCATGCAATACATGTTAAAGTTAATGCAAACTAGTACCACCTTTCACATTACTTTTCACATCATTTTTTTTCATATAAATTGCTTAACCTTGTTTATTTCATGAGCATTAAACATCAGTACTTCTTAATAGTATTTCAATGAGTCAGATGTGAACTCCATTTGCTAGACAATTCATCCGAACTAAAAATTGAATCTGATCCATGTTTCTGGGTCTATTGTTAACTGACCTGTAGTTGATAAAATATGATTCACTAGCCCCATAAATCGCCCATACACTTTTTGCAGCTTCTCAAATTTAGTTCTTAAAATATCTTCAGCACATTTAAGCTGCGGAAAAACAGAAAATAAATAAAACGTTATTGTCTTCTCAACTGTGTATCTCAGTTCCATATTACACGGAAATAAAACAAACCAAAACCGACATGAACAAAAACTGTCTTGACTGATAATTTCGAAATATAGGTGTAACGTACATCAAAAAGCTCCATTTCAGTTCTCATGATTTCTTCATTTCCTTCTTTTACCTTTCTTTCACTCTCTCTTAGTTCCCTTTCTATTTGAGAAAGAAAAATTAAAATAAAATGAAATAACAAAGCACACGAACAGACCCTTTTGAATTCCTTATGGTGACCATGTAAAGGTCGGTAAAATATTAACCAATTTAAGGAGACAATCCCGGGCGTGTACAAAACTCCAAAGATCAAATTGAGTCTACCACGTCAAACTTTAAACATTGACGGGTTGAAAGTACAAGTACAACCCGTGAAGTTGGGGAAGACCAATGCTATTTTAGACAATTTTATTTTAAAAAAACAAGTGAAAGCTTGCCTCTAGTATGGAACGTGGATTCATCGTCTTTCAAAGCATCTTCGGCCAAGTTTAAAGCCTCCTCTGCTCCCAATCTGGCCTTTTCTAACACCGTACGCCCAACAACCATAGTTGTGGCACCACCAGCTGTTTACGACCAAAAATATATTTGAGAGCAAGATGTTGGATTTTTTCTGTAATTGGCTTTAGATTCTGTAGATTCTACAGAATCACAAGAGAATTTAAAAAAAATCCAGCAGCAAAATGTTACCCCAGCAGGATTGGAACACAGGCATCTCCGATTTTCAAGTTCTACATGCTACCACTGAGCTAATTCCCCAATCTGCTGGAAGTCTCAGCCCTTTAGATGAAAGTATTGATTGCAAGAATCAATAGAGCATGACTTGAAAGTCATAGGTGCCTGTGGTCCAATCCTGCTGGGGTAACATTTTGCTAATGGATTTTTTAGTTCTCTCGTAGATTCTACAGAATCTATAGAATTTAAAGCCAATTACGGAAAAACTTGGTTGTTCTACTTAACCACATCTAAACTAATTTTGTCTGAAATGTTTACACTCACCGGCAGTAGCTGTTGCAACTCCTGCAACCACAAATGGAGCCAATAAACCACCCGTCAATATGGTGCCAACACATCCTGCGATTCCGACTGCCGTTCCTCCTACCCAAGCCGCACTTCCTAAAACTTTTGCAGTCTTTGATCCTATCTCTCTGGTTTCAAGCTTTTGTTTTGCCTGAAAGATGTCCATTTCATAAAATATATCATTGTCTTTTGAATGGAATTCGATAAGGCTAGGTGGTCCTGCCCATGGAATAGTTGCCAAAACCGTACACAAAACAACGTAGGGGCCAGAGGGTGGAGGGTCTAGGGGTGGTAAGGGTCTAGGGGGTGGCAGGGGTCAAGGGGGTGGTAGGATGAAATCCATATGGACTAGATCTGCATAATCTAGACACACATAAACCCCCTATCTGCAGACTAGCATGCAGGTAGCATTGAAATGAAAGAACTCACCTGATACCCTTTCCTAGTTGTCATGCTAGGTTAGATTTGTAAAAATACACTGCACAAAAGTATTTACTCACAGTTGCGAAAGTTCTTTCACAGTGAGTGAATTTGAACGAACTTAATAATTTATTGTGCCGATTTTGCATTCACATTAGCAACCTAGTGAGACTGATCCATATTGCAGGAACATCAGAAATCAAATAAACAATTCAGAAAAAAACTAATTTAGTTTCAGAAAAAGTTTATTTCAGTCTTTGAATGTTTTTGGAAAGGCCAATATATATTAAATATAAATAATTAAGTGTATGTATTCTTACTGAACGAAGCTACAAGATTTACCTTTGTAAATGACTTTTGTGCAGAAAAGACCTTATCTTTAGCCTTATTGAGGCTTCTTTTTGCAAAATTTGCTTCCTTTTGATCTTCATACAGTTGCTGCCCCAGACCACGCAGCCTAGCCGTTTCTGTTGCAAGCGTTTTTTCATGTTTTTGTACCTCCCTAATGATAACTTCCGTCCTTTTTTTGATTTCGGCCTGTTAAGAGTAAGCACGCTCATGTTAGACTACTCAGATCAATTAATAAATATATTTTAAAACTTCGCCAACTAATCTAAATGGAGGATAGAGAACAGATTGACAATTATTTTCTGAAACACATCTCTGGTTACTGGACATGTGAAGATATTGGTTGGCTCTGTATCATTCAAATTCATCTGAATTAAATGTTTTTTAAATGCATTCCAATGCTGTGGTCAGTACACGTAATGACTTGACAAAAAAAGAGAAAATTACATCATCATCATGTTCTTTTCAAAGAATATAGCGCCACAAAAAGTGACACTCTTTGTCATGAAAGATAATTTATCATTGAATCTAGATATTCGAAGACTTTACATTATTCCTTACTTGAACTTCTTCAAGTTTGTCAAGGGCGTCCCTGAAGGATTTCAGCATCGCGGATATTGACGATTTGAGTTGTTTTTGAAGCGCGTGCAAGTCCTTTGTTGTTATCTCTTTCGGTCGTGAATCAAGAACTAGAATGATCATCCTATTCAAACGACTTCCCCCTTTAACAGACGGGTTGAAAATTGAATAGATTATTTGAAGGATATGCTCACAAAATTTTACTACTGTTTCATTAAAATAAATTAATAAATTTCCGTGAACTTACCATCAACAAAATGTTGAGATATCATTGTGTCACAGGAAGATTCTAATTGCTTCAAAGATAATCCATCCAGTTTCAGAAGGGAAGGTTTACCAGGGCACCAGAAAAATACCCATACTAAAAAGTCAATTACTTTGCGAATCCATCTGAAAGGCCGGTATGAAAAGCAGGAAGAACTAGATTTTTGTCGCAATACCGCTGATACCCTAACGGCTGGTGCGACAGGACACCAAAAGAAAACCCATATAAAATAATGGAGTCCATCAGAAAGTCTCTCCGAGATTTCGGATTTGTCCAGATCATATGGAGAAAACCCACTTGGTGATTCTGAAGGACACCAGAAGAAAATCCAAACAATAAATTTTATCCCTTCACTTAACTTCTTAAGAAATAGTGGTGTTAGCCAGCGTGGTTGGAAAGAAGAAAATGCTTTTCCTCGTGAAACCACATTTGTCTGCGTTGGGGCTGGAGGGCACCAGAAGAAGAGCCACACAAGTAAATACAGTCCACTGATAAACTTCTTCTTGAGCGTGGACGATATTTTGTTCAACAAAGTTAAATCCCAGACTTTTGAAGGCGATTCTAAAAGAAAAAAAACATTTTGAATAAAGATAACTGTACAAATTACTTCTTAATAAAAGAATGCTTTTGTGTGGAAACATGAAACTTTTGCATTCAATATTTTTATGGTAGGAACCATGTTCAGAAATGTTCTACAGATGCGATTTGAAAATGTGAACAATAAATTGTGTCTTATTTATTAATTTATTAGAAAAGTGATACAATGCGTCTTGTATAAGAATGTGTAAATTTAATTCCTAGAGGTGAATAAAAATAATTAACTGAGAGGAATGTCATTAGTGAGTATTTTGGCTCAACAAAAAAAGTCAGAATTGTGATAGATCTATTGCACATTTTAATGATAAACATCAAATGTTTAATTACTTTCACCCAATTGTTTTTGTATTTAAAGGAATTATTTAACAATAATGTTTCAAACTGGATCCTTGTGCCTCCATGATGGAGCTGCACATTGTATGTAAAAATGGAAGTACTGTTGAAGCTCTAACTGACTTTAGCATTACATGTAAAGTTTGTTTGACTGCATCTAAATTAAAGAAAAACTAAGAAATACAAATTGACAGAGACTGCAGAATGTGCATACATAACAACAGATACCATACTTTACAATGACTGTAGGAGGTGAGTATCAGCAAATTATTACAAACACAAGATTATGGCTTCTGGTATCTTCTAATACCAAAAATTGGACATCAGTTCCGGAACCCTTTGTGTTCAATAATGATGATGTTGCCTGTATTAATGTCACCAACTATTACTTTGGGGAGTATTCTAAGTACCAGTCTAAACTTAGCTCCTCATGGTCAGCAGTCAGAGCAAGAGTCTTTGCATCTCAGGGTGCAACAGCAGTTGTTCATTAGTGTTGTTTCTTGCACTGGACATAGTTGTGAGGAAGGAGCTCTAGTCTGTATTGCTGGGCAAGGGGCTAAAGTTGTGGGGAACTATGGGAGGCTCCAGTACCTTCGTGGATGAAGAATACAAACAGTCTTTATTGTTGCTCCTGAGACTGGTTGTATGAAATATGCAATTGCAACAGGAAACAGTTAGTTCATGCTCTCTGGGAGGCTAGCACTCACAATGCAGCAAACTTCCATCAGAAAGAGTTAATTACACACATAAATACTGGAACACACTGTAGCAGGGGCTACATGCAGGAAACACTATTACATGATTCTACACCTGGGGAAGGGAGTTACACACAAAAGATACAGTTGCATACATGAGTGATACTACCACACATGACTTGATACAGCTACACATGTAGGGGTACACTGGCACATGAGTGATACAGCTAAGAAACTCTGCAATACAAGAACAATCATAAATACAAGCTTCAAATGCAATACACGGTTAGCTCCTTACATTTACTTGTACAGTTCTTTACAGACATGTTAGAATAATATTTAAGTAGCTTTAAGTAACAGGTTGTGTAAGGGGGGCAAGTAACTCCTCTTGCCCTTGAGATCTGCAAAGTGTCTAAAATGACTCAAATAGCCCAAGCATGCAATTTGGCAGATCCAGTGCAGGGAGCTAGACTTAGCTCCTCTCAATACCTGAGAAGTTCCTGCTGTTTGCTATTGGCACTTAACAGTCTGATGGTTATTCTGGAGGTCCTACTTTTATAGGGTGTGCTTGCCTTTTATACCTACTACCTAACCACCGGCATATCAAGGCTACCACACAATGTAGTCCCAAGGTCACCAAGGGGGGCTAGACAAAGGAGTGGAGCTATTTAGTGTGGATTGTGGTTACTGCAGGTAGAAGGACACACTATCTTAGTTTGGCATTAACCTCATCTAAATCACACCAGTGGGTAGTTGTCTAGACTTGCAGGGGCTGAGTAGGAATGCAGTCTAACATGTCACACTGCCATTGGCTAGAAGGATCATGGGATGGTCCTGATTGGCTACTCCCAATGTGCATGTGCTGCTTTTGCTGCTTTGCTGTGATTGGCTAACTCAGGGGAGCTATGCATGAAGGGCATGTGGTCAACACATGATAGATGCATGCACTCCATGGGGAGTTAAGGGAAATTAACTGCTTCATGTTGAAATACATTTTAACCACATTTGGAGCATAAGTGCATGGTTTGTGTCTTAGCCCCTCACAATCACTTGCAGATCTACTGCAACCTGTTACAATCAAAATAAATATTTTGCAATATGCAATATGCCTACATAAAAGTAAGTTAAATTTTTTAAAGAAAAGTAAAAGAAAAATTAAGGGAATGCATATTTGACAATTAAAAATGCAACAGATTCTGGGGTCCTTAGCAGACCCCAGACCCCCAACTTACTAATGTATCTGCAAACTGAACCAAAGAACAAATAAGTTCCTTGATTTTCTCATAGATCTACAAAGAAAAGAAATATTGTATTTATCAAAATGTCCAGAAGCTTTCATATTGAAATAGATATTTTGTAATGTACCACACAAATGTACATTAACTAATTTGAAAAAAAGTACCAGGAAAAGTGGGAGAATGCATATCTGACAGTAAAAAATGCAAGAGCTTCCAGGGCCCACCTTGCAAACCTGGCAAATATCACTTTGCTCACCTTTTTCCGCTTCACTACATAGGCAAAATCTCGGAAAATATTTCTGAAGTCCCCTTTGGCCAAATACTGGATCAGCTATTGATAGCACGGTTTTAAATCGGACAATTGAATGAAATTTCCTACCTTAACTCTAAGTTTAATTGGCGATTGTAAAGTGAAACTAAATTTTAATCATATGGTCCCACATGGAAACTCCGAATGTTCGCACTTCATATGAACTTCATATGAACTTCACAGTTAGAAATATCAAGTGCATGAACTTCCAAACTTTCTGAAGACAAATGTCATAAGGAT
>JBCAUG010030798.1:0-10270 GCA_038406175.1 Haplosyllis leylae
GCTATAAATTTACACAAAGCCGTACCCGCTGACAGCTGACAGCTACAAACAGCCAATTACGTAACAACCAATAATACAGCTTCTCACCGGGGTATATAAAGTAGGCACGCGCCCCACTGCGGGGTTCCCACCTTTAGACATGCAGCTAACCGCTACTTAACCATCACGTAGAGGAGTCCCGCTACCGGAGTGCTGCACTAGACAAACAGCCTTAGTTTTATATTTGCAGTACAAGTACAAGTACGAAGACGGATAGGGAGTAAATCACGTCTTATAGCCGCCGTAGGACCCGGCTAATAAGACAACATTACTGTGGATGAGTAGATTTGGGGTTCAAGTCTTAAGTCTCATCGAGTTCTACAACGGTTTAATTTTCAGCAATTTCGATGTTGCAATCTAATTTTTGGATCACTATTTAAAGGGTCTGAATGCATCTCATGAGAGTCAAAAGATAAAAAGAGTCTTTTAGGTAATGTGATTGATGTATGTGGTGAGAGTCAATAAAACATGAAAGGACGCTGTATAGTGGCTTCAATCATTATCTTATCTTAAATTAAAGTGTGTTTGAGTCTAATTCAAAAAGTTAAATCGAAGGAAGCCACAATTCAAAAGCAATAATTCGAAATATCAAGCAGTGAAAGTTTCATGAGGTGGCTCGTTTGCACCCTTCGCACCCCTTGCACCCTTCGCACCCCTCACACCCTTTGTACCCCTTGCACCCTTCTCACCATTTTCACCCTTTACATCATTTTAAACACATGAAGAGTGTAAAGTGGTGTGAGGGGTGCAAAGGGTGAGAAGGTGTTAGGAGTTAGAAGGTTGGTGCAAAGGGTGCAAGGGGTGAGAAGGGTACAAGGGGTGAGAAGGTTGGTGCAAAGGGTGCAAAGGGTGAGAGGGTGCAAGGGGTAAGAAGGTTGGTGCAAAGGGTGTGAGGGGTAAGAAGGTTGGTATAAAGGTGCAAGGTGTGAAAAGGGTGCAAGGGGTGAGAAGGTTTGTGCAAAGGGTGTGAGGGGTAAGAAGATTGGTATAAAGGTGCAAGGGGTGCAAAGGGTGCAAGCGGTGCAAGGATGCAAAGGGTGTGAAGGCAATTATAAACTAGGTTTCTGGGTCCCCACCATGCTAGGTCAGAAAGTTGTCAAACAAGTTCAATTACACTACCTCCAGGTATAAACATCACACCATTTACAGTCACTGAGCCACAAAGGCCTTCGTAGGTCCCCACCACGGACCCAAAATTTCAGGGCAAAAAACAGTCAATCAACCGCTAAGATGACTCTAACGAGCCACCAATTAAGTTCTAATTAGAATTTGTAGTTCAAAGTAATTTCTAATTTTTAATTTCCTTGGAAACTTTGAATTACAAGACATAGTTTAGTTTGAATTTCCACTAAATTTGAAGGAAAACCTTGCTCTGGAATCACTTTAAATTAACTTTGCACTTCATGTACTTAAAAGCTCATTTCCTTCAAACAAAAGGTCTTTTTAATTCAATTCA
This sequence comes from Haplosyllis leylae, assembly GCA_038406175.1. Classification (NCBI taxonomy): domain Eukaryota; kingdom Metazoa; phylum Annelida; class Polychaeta; order Phyllodocida; family Syllidae; genus Haplosyllis; species Haplosyllis leylae. The sequence goes on from JBCAUG010030798.1 coordinate 1,496, forward strand.
ATATCCTTTGAAATGATGAGAAGCAATCTTTAATTAATTCAGTCGCAGCTGTGTCCCTGTCTTGCATCCCGTTCAGAAAGACTAGTTTTTTTGAAAAAGCTGAAACAAAGTTACTGTTTTTTGTCTTTTGCCCAGAACATGTTCTGTTGATAATAATAAATCAATTATCTTTGAAGGTATGAAAGTAGTACATCCTAGATACATGTTATTTATATTTGTCATCTCATCACTTATAATGACAGATGCTGTTAAGAACAATATCAAATGGAGAAAACATATAAAACAACCATTTAAAGAAGTATGGCATGACTATATTCACAAAATCATGCAGATAATTCTTTTAAAAACATTTTCAAATGATTATTTAGAATGCATGGCTGGGGTGTTATTATCCAAAATGAAAAATGCTATCAATTTTATTCCACTAGATTTTCCTGTGATATTTCCAAAGCAACTGGTAGAATCACACTGCAAGCAAATGACAATATAATGGATCACTACAGGCTTTTGCATGCTTTTTTAAATTACACCTGGGCATTTCAAACACACACAAGTCTTGCTGTGAACATAACTGTTGAAAATATTCAGTTTGCCAGTGACTTTTTGGAGTGCTATAGGGCAAGACTTACAATATACAAATACAAATCACTACCATATTTACTTACTTGCTGTGGGCATCAAACTAACTTCAACATTTATCCTGGTTATAGCAATGTAAATATTACTCTCCACTCTTACAGGTTCTCTATATTTACATTCTCTGCTTCATATTCAATTATAACCAAAAGTCAAATTGTGAGCATTAGTAGTTCAATCTTAAGTGCTTTAGATATTTCTTGGATTTCATTAATTGAAAATGACTTATTCTTATGTACCTTTCATATTAATGTGAGAAAAACTCACATTGTTGTACTTCACTTCCCCAAACCAGTATCTTACAAATTTGAACTCTATGATGGTCCTGGATTCCTGTCAGCTATTTTAAGGAATTCTGGTCAGGTGTATGAAGCATCCACCTTTCAATGCATAGTACAGATCTTAATAAGAGCAGATCAGATAGCAAATGGGGAACCTTTCAACTACACTTCAAATCCAGTGAATATTTCAGACACTTTCCAAGTGTCTTCAAATAAGAGCTTCTTCATCCTTGATCTGCCAGTGAGAACATGTTTCCAGTACAGTTGTGTCATATTTTTGTGTACCAATAAAATATTTCACTTCAACATAACACTACAACAATTCATTTACAAAGGACCAACAGGAGAAAAGTGCAAATATGGGGGGTTTGTTACAGCAGAAGAAATTATGAATGGTTATGAAGAGAGTCTGACTATTTGTGAATCTCAAAATGGTGTTGACCTTCATGGACTTACTTTCTTTTCCAAGAATTCTTCACTAATATTGTTTTTATATTGGTATGAGCACTACAGTAAAGTAAGTATCAGCCTACAAATGTCCTTGACTAAGTGTGATGCAGTTCAACTTGATGCCTGTTCAGTTCAAAAACTGTGCAACTCACTTTATAGCAACAGTTACAGTTTAACAAGATGTAATTCATACATAAATGACATAAGCAGTTCATACCTCCAAGGTCTAAGACAAAATCAGTCAGTTCATTATGCATGGCAACATTATGGTGATTTTCATGACAAAAGTTTTGTATTCTTTTCATTATATGATGAAGAATGTGTGGTGATACAGTTCAGAAAAAGGTCTGTTACTTTGAACAATCTATTATATCCTCAGTGTAAAGTTCAGATCAGATCAAGTAATGTTTAACCACCAGGACATGAACTACAATACAATATCAAAGGATCTTTTTCATATGATTTTAGAAAAATGAAAGTTAAAAGTAAGATTTTTGGTGACCATGTAGAATTTTATGATCATCCTGAGAATTTTCGCCTTCAAGGATCTGCAGGAGAAAAATTCGATTTCAATTGCAAAGTGATGCAAAGACAGAAAAACGATGCTACTATCTGCAAACGTCAACAGTTTTTTCAAATTCTTCAGACCTTATTTAAGAACCCAGTTTTTCACATCAGAGCAGGCCAATCCTCTTCCGATGGATCAGATTTATTGCGAATTCTGATTCAGTTAAATTTGTTTTCACATAGTTGGATAGATGTTGTCATTTCAGAGCATGAAGTTCACAGGAAAGTTAGATCAACCCTCAGATATATGTATCTTTCAGAATCTATTTCTTTGCCCTTTATTTTGCATAACTCTAACATTATAGGACATCACTGGGGCCATTTCCTTCTCTTGAAACTTTATCAAAAATTAACAAAGTTTGAGAGGGTACCATTCAATTTGAAGTTGCAGTCTTGCTTTGATGGATATCAAAACCATGCTAAACTAAAGTGGTCATCTGTTCTTAATTTTTCCTACTCAAAGAACTTCAAATTAATATCACTACCAGGAAGAATTTATAAAGTAACATTGGGAATGAGCAGTACACCTGTTCCTGGAAATACTATAAAAAATAATTCATTAAACCTAATTTGGCTGCATGAACATTTTGCTGACTACCAAGTGTACTACATCAAGAACTGCTCCAGATTTTCCACAAAGAGATTCAAGTATGATGCTATGTGGTGGTTGGTATGTGCTGGTAATAGCAGCTCTTTCGGAACATTCAAACAATGTTTTGACACCATATTCATGAAGGTATTTAGACAGCAAATTTTGAAGTGTGCCAAGTACACACTTCCAAGGGAAAGTAATGAAGAAGATGATACAGAATTTTTAATCTTTTCCAATGAAATTGACAATGCCAAAAGTAACTTTTTTTCACACAAAGTGTCTTGGATCGAAGCGTCTGAGATGTGTAAGAAAGCGGGTGCAATGCTGCCATATTTCACAAGTCGACGGGACAAGGATAGACTGATTCAATTCCTCAAGTTGCCAAGAATAGCTGGATCCTGGAACCTTGTGGAAGGTTTATTTATTGGGCTTGTACACACATCTACTAATAAAAAGGTATTGTCACCAATATTATTGTTTATTATGGTCATTTAATTTAGACTGGTTACTACAGGAGCATTCAGGTTCCTATCTCAGGGGTGACAGCAGATGTTCATGGGTTGTAGTTTGTGCACTGGGCCCAAAGAGTGGAAGGAGTTGGCTGCTGTACTGCTGCAACCAGAGGGGGCACCCACACTGAGTACCAGTTAGAACTGCAAGACAGCACCTTGTCTGAAGTGCTTGGACTGAGAAGAATTCAAACACACAGCTTCTGGTTAGCCTTCATTTATACTCCAGAGACTTGTGAAATGAGTTATAATGAGGGGGCATCCACATACAGGAAATAGTATACCTCCACCAAGTTCATGGAAGACAAACAGATAGATTCAGCCATAGTTCAAGCAATGTAGACAATACAGTTCAAACACACACAAGCAAGAAGTACTAGATGACCACACACTGGAAACACTAGGTTGAAACACAGTGTTGGAATAACATACTAGAAAACAGCTAAGAAACTCTGGAATAGAAAGGTGCAGATACAAGTTACAGATACAAATGCAGGCAATTACATAAATGAGTCTCTACATTTACTTGTTAAGTGGCTACTTGGTTTCTGTTGAGTACTAAGTTACAGGTTGATGTGGAAAGGCCTTAAGCTCCTTCTGCCCTTCAGGAGATGAAAGTACTGCCAAAACATTTAGATTGGCCAGAACAGCCAATTTAGAGTACTTTTAGCTTGTCCTACATGGGGAGGGGTAAATCAGAGGCTCCCACCATTTACCCGAGAAGTTCCTGCTGCTTGTTACCTTAACAGTCTAGCGGTGCTCTGGAGGTCCTACTTTCTAGGAAGCATTCCTTGCTTATATACCAGTAACTAACCACCAAAATATCAAGACTACTGTGAAAAGTAGTCCCCAGAAACCTGGGGAGGCCAACAAGGGCTGTAACAATTTTGCACAAAGGATGGTTATACAAGGTGTTGAGCATGATTGTCTTAGATTAGTAACACTCTCATCTCATTTGGACCTCTCATTGCATTTATGAGACAGGGAAGCTGAGAAGGAATACCACTCATACTTGTAGTACACAGCCAGACATTACCTTGTAGCTCTCAGTTGGTCAATAGGACTGTGCATGTGATGGGGGAACACTGATTAGATAGTTAAGGGGGAGTCAGGCACAAAGAGAACATGATTAGTACATGTGCTCACAGAGGTAGTCCAGTCATTGTAACCACTCATTATCATGTACATAATTAACTGTATTCAAGAGAACTTGAATGAAACAAATCCTGGCACCCACTAAGGTACATGTCAACCTGTTACGGTATAAATTCTTTAATTTGAAGAAGTGCTGCTTGGAAGGTTTTTTAGAGGACATAGCTTCTTTTTGTGGACCACCGATACCCTTGTTTTGGACTTCTGGTGACATCTGAGTTTCAAAGCCAGGGTGGATCCCTTACTTGCATCTTTCATCACTTGCATGCAATGAATCATTCAGATTCAGCTTTGGTATGACATCTGTTGGACTCTTGGCAGCTAGCATGGAAGCTTAGCCTTTTTGACCAAAATACCGATTTAAGCAATGTCATCCTGAGTAAAGATCAGAATTAAAGATCAGATTTTGAGGAGATCAGAAAATATGTATAGCCTTTTACAATGGGTGTCTATAAGAAAACAGATTTTGAGGCATGAAAAAAAATGATGTGGAAGAAATATACTTCAAAATGGATAGATCTGACCTATGCTTTAGTTTTACAGTATATCTAATGATGCCTCTAATATGTTCAGATTTCCCAACACTCAGGTTTTTCACAATACATGTTTGTGTCAGATTATCTGACAGGTCTCTACAGAGGGAAGAGCAAAAATAATTTCGTCAAAAATTGGGGTTGAAACCTGGGACCTCCGGATCATCACTCCAATGCCTTACCAACTGAGCTAGGGAGGGATCTGTTGGGCAGGAGATTTCTGAAGTGAGCTTTGTTTGATTCATGCACCACTTCACATGTTTGACTTTGTTCATTTCTAGAATCAATAGAGCTTGACTTGCATGATTCACACAGACAACCGAATAGTGATGTAACTCAGTTGGTAAGGCATTGGAGTGATGATCCGGAAGTTCTGGGTTCCAACCCCACTTGGGGCAATTTTTGATGAAATTTTTCTTTGCTCTTCCCTGTATGAAGATCCTGACATATTGAATTTGTGAAACAGCTCATTTTGAAGTCTCTAGACATTTAACTGTACGGACTTTGAGACCACATACCACCCTGGCAGGATAAAATGCCAAAATGTGAAGAGACATTACACAAAAAGCCTATTTAAGGCCCTGTCATGATAAAGCAAGATAAAGCATTTTTTCTAATAATCAACAACAATGCCATGAAATGAATTGATTTATTGCTTTACAACACGCAAACAAGAACTACATGAATAGTGGATAGATGCCTCAGCGGGGTAAATGCTTAAACATTATTACCGACCACGTAAGTAGTAATTTTTTCAGTCTATCCGGGGGGGTGGGGTACTCAGATCATACACATAGCCATGGTGATCTATAAGGGTCTGGCCCGGGGAGGGGTACTCAGTCCTCAGCCAGGGAGTATTCAGTCCCAGCCGGAGAGGGGGGTACACAGTCCTGAGCCAGGGAGGGGTACTCAGTCCCAGCCCTGGGAGGGGTACTCAGTCTTCAGTCATGGGGGCAGGTACTCAGTTCCAACTGTGAAGGTACTCAGTCCCAACTGGGAGGTACTCAGTCCCAGCCAGGGGAGGGGTACTCAGTCCCAGCCAGGGGGGTACTCAGTCCCAGCCGGGGGGATACTCAGGCTGGGTACCCCCCCCCGCTCCCCGGCTTGCTACGTGGCGGTCGGTATGCCTCTTGCGTTCACGCAGGAGGTCTTTCGTGTTAAGAAATGCAGTCAGCACAAAAATTCTAAAACAACTAAGACAAATGTGAAATGTAAGAAATACAACTTGCATTGTCTTTATACTAGCCAACAATTGAGTATCCATTCTTTTGAATGATCACGTTAGCGGAAAAATACAATTTCTAAAATACAATCTTGAATCATATTTTCGTTTGTTTTTCAGAAATTTCACATCTGGGAAAATGCAAACCCAGTTTCCTTTCAACAGTATGAAAACAATAATTTTGGACAAACAGACCTCACGTCTTTTAAATGCACACATTATTCAAACATAAGACAATATACAAAGAAAACTAAATGTGTTGATCTGCAACATCTAAAATACAAAACCTATAAAAGTTTGTTCCCTTACTCTTCAAGTCACCAACAGTGTTCAATGATATTGTTGAGTAATCTAGCAGAACCAGAATGGATTCAGATCAGTTGCACTGAAAAGTTGTTGGTTGATGTGATTTGTGTTAACAAAATTAATATTAATGTTAATAATATTAGCAATCATGTTGATAGAAATATCATGACATGCCCAAAACATACCATATCCAAAGACAAAATATGTTATCTTTTTTTTATGGTACAGTATCAACCAAATCACTGACTTAAAGTCATACTGTATATTGCAAAAAGCATACCCTGTTCAAAGTCAAGATATCCAATATTTTCACTTTTTATTTGATGCAATACAACCTGTAATCTCTCCCTTATTTTATCCTCATCAGACTGGCAAAATTAAAGTTTTTAATTATGATAAATACCTTAATAATTATGATATTTTTCAAAATATTCTTCCAAACACAAATGTTGATGGATGGACTTTATGTACTTTAAAGAAAACACTTATAATTGAAGCAAGCAATATTTTTAAATGTAGAAGTGATGTCTTTATCTCCTACATGCTTGTCTGCAATGGAATTCCTGATTGTCCAAATGGGGATAATTCAGATGAGGAAATTTGCCATTGTAAATTTGGCAAAAAGAACAGAGACTTCAAGGATAACTTTTGCAAAAAATGAGTAGATAATAAGAATAATAAAACTACATGCTCAGCACTATTTTTCAGTGCAAAGGGATCATGTCATAAGTACATAACAATTAAATATCAAAGTGAGACATTTAAAAAAGCAAATTTTTTATGCAGCCATAATACCACAATTACTAATGTGCTGAAGAATGACATGGTGACAGATTGTCCAAATTCAGCTGAAGATGAAGAAATCCTTGTTTCCTTGTTGAAATATGAACAGGTCAGAACTTGTAAAAGACCATATGAAATTCCCTGCAAACAAGGATATTATAAATGTTATAATGTTACAGATATTTGTTGCTACAAGGTAAATATTTTTGGTAGAATTGAGCCCTCTTCTAATGGTGCTCATCTACAAAATTGTAATCACTTTGAATGTAATATGATGTTTAAGTGTGTAAAATCCTACTGTATTCCATGGGCTTATGTGTGTGATGGCAAATGGGATTGCTCAACTGGAGAAGATGAAAACTATACCCAAATTTGTAGGGATTAACCAGACTGCTCAAATATGTTTAAATGCCAAGGTGAAAAGCACAAATGTATACATCTAGGAAATACATGTGATGGCATGATAGACTGCCTTCAAGGTGATGATGAGTATTTGTGTGAGTTGAAATATCATAAATACCCACTAGAATGTATTTGTTTAGCTTTGGCAATAGATTGCTTAAACTTGGATCATTATAATCTCAATGGCTTATTTTATCCCTTCATATCAGTTTCAGTGTCTCTGTCATATTCTGTTGGCCTAGCAGATACTATGTCAACATTGAATAAAGTCAGATATTTGACATTGAAAAATAATGGATTCTCACAAATTTGTTACATTTTTACCTCAGGCTCAATTATCTTACTAGATTTGAGTCATAATTGTGTTAAGACTATTAATAGACACTGCTTTACAGCCTTACATTCAATCAAATCAATAATACTTCACAACAACTACATAACTTATATTGATAGGCATGCATTTCATGACCTCTTTCATTTGCAAATTTTAGATTTATCAAATAATTGTCTAACAAAACTGTCTGACAACATAATAAGAGGTTCAATATTTATGATTTTATTGATATTAAATAATATTTCGATAGAATACTTGGATAAGTATTTGTTTGAAGGTGTCAATTTGGACATTATTCATACAAATGACTATAGATTATGTTGCATAGCAGATTCACACTCAATATGCACTGCTGCAATGCCCTGGCATATTTCTTGTGGTGACCTGTTATCAAATTCAATAATGAGATGGTCATTTATTTCAATATCTATTTTGGTTATTATTTCCAATGGAGTTTCTATTGCTATTTATATAAGTAGATCTATAAGGTCAAACAGGGCATGGGTTTCAAAGCCAGGGTGGATCACATTGCCTGCTTTCTCGCTTGCGTGGTCCTCAGATTCACCTCTGGTGCGATACCTGCTGACTGTATGGAGGTTAGCATGGCAGCCAAGCCTTTTTGATCCACATACCTGCAGATGTGTCCGCAAGCATTGGTGGAGGTTCGGGGCTCGAGCCCACGACCGTCTTTCGGCCACTCCTTGCCGAGCCATTTATTTTATGTGTCCAATGGGTGCTGAAAATTTTTTGATCATTCATTATGGTCATTCAGTCCAGAAATATATACTTGATGCATGAATGACTAAGGGCTTGTTGCACATGTTTGTTTTCTACTCATCCGGGTTTTTCATGCTCAACCTTATTCTGGTAACATTGTGTTAAATGTTTAAGTTCACGCTTTTACAGTATAGTAATTCCGGTGTAGAGTACCAGAGTGACCCGCCATGAAATCTTGGCACTTCCCCTGATACAAGGGGCAGAGGCTGCCTTATCTTCAGGGCTTCCCTT